>JABWIB010000636.1:92825-115159 GCA_016617825.1 Platyplectrum ornatum | reverse complement strand
GTGGACGCCGCTGCTACGCCAGCCACACAGCGGCCAAACCCCCATTCACCTCATTTAAATGCTTCGCCACGCCCATTCGCTGGCCGAACGCTCGCTAGCTAGAGAATCGCTAGCGGACAGCTAGCGATCCTCGCAACAGCTCGCGATCAAGCGAAAACATAGCGTCGCAGCTGCGTTACATCGCAATCGCTAGCGTTGTGCAGGCGTACAGACGGCGTTAGGTGCTCCTTTGCGAGGACTAGGATCCGGCCCAGTGTCTTATTATCGGGGAAACACAGTATATATATATATATATATATATATATATATATATATATACTAAAGGGCTCTCCTCCATAGAAACTCCAGCCAGCACACTGTATTTTGTCGCATCAAAAAGACATAATTTATTGGTTTATAGTGGGAGACATCAAATATTCCATAAAACCACTCAATACTATCCTATTTGGCATCACTTAGCAGCATACTTGTTAGCACTCCTTCATTACATCACAAGTCCATCTTTTGTTAATAACAATATTCATACAAAGGAAAAAAGAAACCTCATAGCAGCAATCCAACTTCAAGTCACAGTTTTCTAAGGTGCATTTATATTGAGCAGCATTGCTAAAGTGCATTTATATTGAGCAGCATATGTTGAGCAGCATATCCATGAAATAGCAGCAATATTCATAGAGGGAAAGAAACAGTAACTCCAAAGCGTCCACTATCCCAAAACAATGTCCATTATCACCGCAGTTAAGATCTAAAGTGCTCATGTGTCATAAAACGGTTGTAAGCATATCCATTCATCAATACTCATCCCTCCTGGATGTTGCAGGATATGAGCTTTCTTGTAGCATATTCCTCATGGTAAGGTGAGTGAGCATAACACCTTATCAGTCCATCCAACGCCCGACAGCTGTTTCGGTGCCACATGCACCTTCATGCACCTTTAGGGGCCAAATACCATCCGTCTATGCAATTCCAACCATATGTCCACAGTGTTTTAGGTGCACATATAAATACCCCTTCCGGAATGATGTGCAGCTGCATGTGATCACCGGCGTCCGTTCCACTCCCACGGTCGTCCGGTGCGCCACTCGGTGACGTCATCAAGCCGCTGCCCGGATCATCACATCAAAAGCATCGCCGTTACCACGGCAACACCCGATGTTGACCCATGCTAGTGGTCTCCTCCTGTTCGCCTACGGCCACGTTGGTGTGGATAGGTGCCAGTGAATCACAGTACACCTACACCATCATTTCCCAGGGCATCAATAGGTCACCTTATCAAAAAAAGAAGAAGAAAAACTAAATAGATAATAAGTGAAAAAAACAAATAAAAGAAATATATCTAATGAATTTAAATCTATATATCACAGGATCATAAATTCATCTGCTCAAATTTTGTAAGACACCTCTATCACCATATATAAGAGAGATCCCCAAATAATAAAGAACCTATCTAGCTATTTCCCCAATTTGTAACCCAGCAAGTATAACCTGTTATTTTACAACCTAAATTCACAGAAACACTGATAGATTGCATTCTTCATTTAGGCCTGCCGGTGCTTTGAAATTAAATAAATAAATTAGTCTGGCTTTTTGTAATAAAATTTGTTCACAATTGCCCCCTCTCCTTAATGGGGGTACGTATATCAATGGCATGCGTCGCAACTGATTGACGCTATGTTTAGCCTCCACAAAATGTCTTGCCACTGGTGGCGTCTTTTCATCCATCACTAGTCCAGCTTTTTTAATCGAAGAGCGATGGAGCGCTATACGTTCCTTAAGCATTCTAGTGGTTTTCCCCACATATAGTTTCTGGCAAGGACATTGGATGACATATATAACAAATCTACTCATGCAATTCATTTTGTGTAAAATTCTAAATTGTAGGTCCTTGGTGGGGTGTGTGAAGACATCACCAACCATTAAATATTTTCTGACAAATATTTTCTGACTCCATATTAATTAAAATCATATAAAAACCTTACAAATATAAAAATATCAATAATCAATCTTTATTTCCCCTTTCAATTGTATTTAATATATTGTGAATAATTGTGGATAAAATTAATCTTATAAATATCCAACAACCTTCTTTTACCTAATGAAAGTGGGCCCTAGAGAAAATGTCCTTTTATATACATTTATAGTGCTTCTAATGCTGTGCTAATTAATACATTATACATTTTGAATATAAAGTGGGGAAGCACCAGCCGCTAAAGAAAGTGTGGAGAACCGGGTAACCTTGTGAGTAGTCATTTGTACGACCTATAATGGAAATTATAGATAGATGATAGAGTAGATGAGATTGATTAGAGAGTCCCTCACGTCAGAAAATGTCTCCAGCTTGGTTCCAAAAGCTTAGAAACTTTTCGGGCAAATCTCCCAGGCATTTAAGATTGTCTTATGTTTTGCTTGTTATTTATTTATATATGCAAAATTGCTTATAAATAAAACTTCTGGTTAATGGTACAAGATTGAACCAGCGTTTAACCCTTTGTTAAAAAAATGTAAAAATAAATATTTTAAATTCTTAAGTTTGTTCTTTACTTCAGTTAGGATATTATATCAGTTATTATAATAAAAATAATAATATTTGTCTTAGGGAATAATAGGTATAGTTGGTCTCTTGGTCCCTCCCCCTCCCCTGTGGGCATGGTTCCCTGTCGTCATAGATTGGCAAAGCTTGGAGTGAAAATAGTTTCAATTGCCTGACACTTGTATATACCAGTCCTTTTGGAACAGGAAAAATTGGACTCAAGTACAAATCAGGCACATGCAAGTAGAAATTCTTGTTTGGCTTGATTAAATGCATCAATTCTCCTGTGTTCTATTATTTATCTTGTCTGTAAAATAATAGAACACTGGAGTATTGTAACTGTTGCAAAATTGCAATGCTTGTTATAGTGCTATATATTGAGACAGAGCTTATCCAGATCAAGAACTAGCATTCTGCTTCATTTATCGTAGCACCCCTTATATTGGACTAATTACATCTAATCACTGTTATTATAGAGATAAATTCCCCTATTAAATACATAGAGCTATAACTTTATATGATTAAGTAGGACAGGAGGTGGCTGNCTGCACTTTCTTTTAAATCACAATCTTGATTTCCTTCACTATTCTATATTTTAATCAAATTTCGTCATATTTTAATTATTATTAATAAACGTTAAGTTTCATTTATTTACATTTTATTTCATATGCCCAAGGAGTGCCCTCTATATAAGCTTCTTTTCTTCTTTAATTCTGATATTAACTGATAAAGCTGGAGGCTGCACCCATCAATAATACCCATTTATGAGAATGGTTTCCATCCACAATAAAAGGGACTAATACAGGGCAGACTCCTAGTGCGGACCTTCCCTTTTTTCTTTCTTTGTATGCTATATAAGAATGCCTTTCTTTATGCCCCCTGACGAAGCTTGGTTTGGCCTGTTTGTGACTTGTGGAACAGCCTGTGGAACTTGCTGATTCATTCACTAGACAATTCACTGGAAGATATGCACTTTCAGTATATTAACAAAGAACCTTACTCTAAATAGACTCAATACTTTTTGATTTGCACTTCAAGAATTAGCCATGGCACAGAATATATTTTATATTGTTTATATTGATCACATTACCACTTTTGTTTTCAAACACTGCCACTTTTAAGCATGGACACTTTATTTTCAAAATGTATAACACTTGGATATAATTTATTTAATTAGTTAATTAAATAAATAAAGCCTTTCTCTTTTCTTATCCAGACTCAAGGTCGTGTCATGAATGTCCGGTGGGCTCTTAACATATTCCTCCTCCACTGGGTTCATTGGTTGTGCCACTGGAGCAAACTTGGCGAATACTGGTTGACCATTGTGGGTATAGTAGGTCATCTAGTAGCCTGGAGGAATCTCTCTTGGTACACATGGCTCTCTTCTCATGCCCAGTGAACTCTTTCTCGGAGGAACGGGCTGAACATTCTCAGTGTTATAAACCACATAGTGGCAATAGCGTTGATGCCCCAACGCACGTTTCACCGTCTGGCTTTGACAAGGATCAACGCTAGTGCCACTATGTTTATATAATCTATATGGAGAGTAACCTAATGCAGGAGCAGTGGACTATATTGATCCAAGAAACATTAGAGAGCATTATACTCTGTAGCGCAGTGGCGTAACTACCCAGGGTGCAGGGGGTGCAAATGCTATGGATCCTGTCAGAGACAGTTAATCATTTAGATAGTCATGGATCTTGAATGAACGTGATGAACGTGTGTAGGTATGAGATGTACTTTTCTCCTGCATCTAGCTGCTGTGAGTTACGACAGCCATGATCCCCATCAGAAACAGTTAATCAGTTATAAACTAACCAGTCATATACTGTACACCTAATGGCATGTTCTAAACTTGTTTAGAATCTTTCGTAAACTGTGTATTTTATTCTTTACTTCTTAATGCAGCTGTTCTCACTCCTTTGAGCTACGGCGGCCTTGATCCCTGATATGTACAATGTGATGGGGATATATATATGTGGTGCCCTGTGGGTACCTTTGTTCCGGCTCAGCGGCGGCTGGGGGACTTTACTGCGTAGAGAGACACTGCTGTGCTCGTGTCTGTTGTCGTGCGGGTGAAGTAGCACATGGCTACTTATTCACCTGCACATGCGCAAATTAATTTTATTCAGTATTTTGTGGGAACTTAAAAAATAACTGGTGATTGAAGTTGCTGCTGTAGGAGCCAGACAGCCGACTCTCATCAGTTCATGGAAACAGCTGACCGGACTCAAGGGATTCCTTTGTGACTGGGAACAAAAGTGCAGTAAATGTTGCTAACGTAATGTAACTTGTGTATCCATTTCTGGCAATGTACTGTTTTCCTTGGGGCCGTGAAAGTGGTTTGAGAAACCTTTATTGACCCCTGTTTCACACTGTAATTAAATGAGGTTTAACTCTAATTTTAGAGTTCATGTTTTCGCCTTTAATTGCCTAAAGTGTGAACCCTAAAATAGAGAAAGTCCTGCCTGTCATTCACCTGTACCGGTTACACTTACCTGCTACTCTGCCGAACTCACCTGTACCGGTTGCACTTACCTGCTATTCTGCTAAACTCACCTGTACCAGTTGTACTTACCTGCTCTTTCCTGGAACCACTTGTACCGGTTTCACTTACCTGCTACTTTGTTGAACTCGCCTGTACCGGTTGCAGCTACCTGCTACTCCGCTAAACTCACCTGTACCAGTTGTACTTACCTGCTCTTTGCTGGAACCACTTGTACAGGTCACACTTACCTGCTACTCTGCTGAACTCGCCTGTACCGGTTGCACTTACCAGTTACTCTGCTAAACTCACCTGTACCTGTTCTCTTTGCTGGAATTACTTGTACAGGTCACATTATTTAGTCTCTACTTTCATCAATTTCGTCTACTGGTGGATTTACAAAGCTCTATTGTGTATCAGCAAAAGCTCCTTCAAGTCAAGTCAAGTTCTCTGGATTTACAAAGTTTAATTCTTTTTTCTTCAGTTCTTAAGCATACCTTTTTGCTCTTGGAAAATTACAGTGCAAATATATACTGGATAACCAGAAGTCTTTAAGTGGATTTTTAATAAAAAAAACGTAGTATTCTAAGTGATTAATGTATAATTATAAATAGTGTCACTGTGGTTCATTATAATAATATTGTTAATGAAATTGATTATTAGTCATAGTTATTAACTCTAATTGATGGCTTAAGCTTATGTATTGGTCAAGCTGATTGTAAAGTATTCTTGTGATTTGAAAAGAAATTGAAAATATTTATTGTCTTAAAAAGTAATAAATTCAGTTTTACCATTGCCATCTCATTTCATTCACTGCTCTATTCCTCAAGAACCTTCCAGCTTGGCAGTGTTTCACATATTTATATAGCCAACACACTGAGATATATCCTCAACACACCACCAACCACCTTCTATAATTTCTGTCTTGGCAGAGACATTGGGGGCCCATTAAAAATTCTGCTATAGGTCCCCCAAATTCAAGTTATGCCCCTGCCGTAGCGGTTAGCGATATGGGAGTGTTGTGGAGCAAACATGCTAAATGAGTGATCACTATATATGAGCTCATGCCTGGAGAGCTCCCTCTACCTTATTATAAGAATGAAGGAATAAAGCGCATACATAAGTTGCTTTAAAAAGTTTTTAATAAATCTTTTCCTGTAGGGGAGATTAGAAACTTAAATAACAAACTAAAGTGGCATTAGTCTAATTATAACCTAAAAGGTTTTCCTTTTTCTTTATCTTTTCTATCGTTTTTAATAAAAATTCACCTAGTTTATGGGAGATGAAATAAAAGTGATGTTTTAATGATAAGTAAAATGTATAAGATCTTTTATCCAATCAGAAAACGTCTACATATAACTGTATCTAAACTCAACTTTTCACGTTGTAGGTTTGAACCAGTTCCTTTCTTTACTGAACTTTTGAACCCTTAACAGAATAACCCAACCAGGCGTGTTAAAATCTCTACTTGGGAAGCTGGGAACGAATGTATATGCATGTTGCCATTTCAAACCTTACCAATCAGATATTTCTGGCCCTACATAGACAACATTTCCGTGCAGACATGTGCACAGATTAATCACTAGACCGTCTGCTAATGTCAACAAACTTATTTTATAGTGGATTTATGCCGATGAATCACTATAGACAGTAAAAAGTGTATTGGCAAATTTTTCTAATACACTTATTACTGTCTATAGTGATTTATCAGCGCAAATCCACATATCTCTCCCAGTGTCAGTGACCTGATTCATAGTTTTGTTGTGAGCATCGACAATGCGCAGTCGCAACGTTAAGTACGCGCTATTCAGAGTTGCATAAAACCGCATTTTTTGCCAACTCTGAATTGCACGCAATCGGCTTTTTTGAAGCATGTAAGTGTGTATGCGTGTGCCTTTGTGCTTCCAACAATCTTGAATGCTAATTTTTTTGTGGTGCACTTGCAAAGGTCCTTGCGGGTTTGCTCTGTGTAGTAAGCTATGCAATGGTTATGATGTATGCTACTGCAGTATTTACTGCTTCTGATGGAGGGTTCATTTTTGTTTGTTTTTTATGGGTTAACATTTTTTGCACTATCGTTTGGTACCTTATATGATCTATGTATTCACATTTCTTTTTTTTTATTTCTGAAAATTAAATTCATACATATGTGAAAACGCGATATGCCTAACACAACACCCTAAAAACATATTTCAAGTGAAGAAAAAACATTGTGGCTTCATGTAGAAAAAAAAATTTTAAACTCAATGTCAGACATATTTGCATATATTACAATGTAGTCAAACAATAGTAGAAGATGCATATGGACATATGCTATATTACAGTATGGGTGGTTATGATAGTTTTTTTTTTAAAAAAAAACATGTGGCTTAAACCCCCCCTCCTAAAAAAAAAACAGTCCACATACAAAGAAATGTATTTGCTACCTTAACAAAATATTCTCAAAGTACACTGAAAGAAAAGCATGTATTTCATGTATGTCTCAAAATACATAAAACATGCTCAACATAATGGTGTATAGGCAAAAGCTTAGCTTTTACACTTACTCAATGCTGTGCAGGAGTGAAATGGGCTTTGCAGGCTGTAAACAAAATGGCTGCGGACCTCCGAAACAGCAGGAACATTGAAACATCAATCAAAACACCTGATGTTGGTGAACTATTTTGATTGAAATCCTCTTTGCACTACGTTTACACCATGGTCTGGGGTGGTGCAGGAAAATAGCGCACACAGCCAGACTTGAATAAACGCAGTTGTGCGCACCAAACCATTAGCATGCATAACCACGCCCATTATGCGCACCTAAAAGAGACAAAGCCGCAAGGATGTGCAGCCCTGAATTGTGTCTAAAGTGCGTGAAACTCTTAATATGTTGCACATGCGCATATTCACAAAACGCTGTGACTGCGCTAGCCTGACTGGCCGAATCAGGTCCCAGGAGCCTTGCAGTGTAGCCATTGTCTAAGTAATTGTGGACACATGATGCCCTGCTGCTTCATTGACAAATTGTTACACTGTGATATTCACTTGCAGCAGTGTATCATGTGTAACCATTTGATTGACACCAAACAGAAGCAATGTCTTATAATAAATAAATATATATATAATTCACACACAATTGAATCAGCCCCAACGAGTGTTCAACTATTTAATTTCGAGAAAGGAAATATCCTGAAAAATTATTGAATAAAACTTAAGAAGATCACATAATTTGAAAAGAGATGAGATGTTAAAATATAAGGAAAAAAGGAGACCCTAGAGAGAATGATGAAATATTCTGCCCTCTTGTGGTGGATTTTTCTAATGCAATTAGTCAATTTACTAACATCATGCAGGAACACTGGAAAGTATTGAGGCTGGATCCTAATACTAGGGACATGATCAGTGAAGTAATTATTTCGCACATTTCCCATGAACCTACCACCCTCGCATGCCCGCGCGTTCTACCACACCTCTTTCCCTGCACATTCCCCCCCCCACCAGGCAGCACCACAGTCTGCTCCACCTGCTGTAATGTAATCAGACACCATATTCTGCTCCACCTGCTGTAATATAATGAGACACCACATTCTGTTCCACCTGCTGTAATATAATGAGACACCACATTCTGCTCCACCTGTTGTATTATAATGAGACACCAGTGTGCTCCCCCTGCTGTGACACCATAGTCTGTGTTCTAATCCCATCTGCAGCACATATGTAAGAGCCATACAGCAGAGACTCTATTGTCCCTCACTCTGTAGTGTAGTGGATATGTGTTATGCTTTGGAGTTATTCAGCCTTCCTGTCCTGCCCTGGGTTTGAATCCCCTCATCACCACCAGAAAAATAAATTTGGTCTGGCAGCAATAGAGTTAAAGCCTCGCAGTGCAGAAACTACAGCTGTGATTAGCAACATTGTAACTGCTGAGCCTGAAGATCGGCACAGGGTGGAAGGAAGCACCCCCCCGGCACATAATGTGATTGGTGCTGTACAAAACAGCACCAATCACATTTAAAATATAGTGTTACCGTCACTGGTAACACTATATTTGCTGTGATTGGCTGTTCACATTTGAACAGCCAATCACAGCGATCGCTGAGGGAGGGAGGGAAGCTGCTCCGGAAGCTTTCCCCCACCATGTCTGCTGTCACGGACAGCAGACATTTTCAAACTGTCACCGCGTCAATAGACGCGGTGACAGTTTAATGCCATGACGTATATATACGTCATCGGTCGGCAAGTACATGCCGACCATGACGTATATATACGTCAGATGTCGGGAAGGGGTTAAAGTGACCACAAATGTATGAAAGGTAGGGGGCCGTGAAGATAAGACGTAAAACTAGTGTGTTACAGTCCCCCAAGTGTATGCCCCAACCCTTATATATGCCTAGCTTGTACATTTCTGTTTATTAGTACAGAAAAAATATTTGTAATATTTGTAAATATCTTCGCATCACCTGTCTTTTGTGGTGTGTTCCGAGTTTTGAATGCGCTGATGTGATCTAGGTCAGCACCAGGCTGTGCAGCTGCCTTTGCATACATGGATACGAGCTGTGGCTACACTGAGTGGTTTAGATTCAAGTTTAATTACTAGACAATGTATAATCTGGGAATGCCACCCTTTCAGTGTACGGACTTAATTACTGTCCAGAGAAGTCCCAGGCGAGAGGTAAGGATGATGGGGCTCAGTGTCATGATGAAAGGGAACATTATGATCAGCGTCGGACTGGCCCATCAGAGAACAGGAGAATCCTCCGGTGGGCCCCAAGACCTAGCATTATTTCTTTATAACTAAGGACGGGCCCCAAGAATGATTTACTCTGGTGGGCCCAAGGTACCCCAGTCCGACACTGATTATGATGATGCTAAAGGGGCAGTGTTTGATGGATGCATACCCATGGAAACAGCATACCTCCCAACATACCGGGATTTGGGGTCGGGACACTTAAGCCCTGCCCCCGGGCCGGCCCGACTCGAGCACGCCCAACCCTGCCCCCTGACCCGCCTAAGCCCCGTCCCCTTTGAACGCCGCGAATCGCGGCAATAGTAAAAAAAAAAGATAATATTAATGTTTGTCCCCTTAGCGGGACAAACAGGGAATCGGGAGGAACAGCGGGACAGTTGGGAGGTATGAAACAGTGCCACAAAACTGAGAACTATGCTATGCTTTATTCTCTTCTATATTAATCAGTTCCTTATCTTAATAGACAAATCTGTACATTTCAGCCCTTATTTATTTGCATTGAAGAAAATATACCTACTTTATATTTCAGGTATATATTTGGTTTCCCAAAACCTATTGATTCTTCTTTAAACAAGTGTTGCTGCATCAAGTATTGGCCTTTATAATGATAATGCTAATGTGTATACTTAATATCCGCATGACTTTCGCCTGACAGAGCTCTGTGAGACCCGAGCTGTCTCCTACGTTTGGTGTGAGCTTCAGAGGAAACTTACAGCACAGACGTCGCTGCTCAGGCCAATCATTTCGAGCTTGTTTTGGACACGTGACCTGAAGCCCAGAACAGGGCGGGAACAGAGCATGGCCTCCATTTTCGCTCCAGACCTCGTTACGTTAACTACCCAATCACCATGCAGGCATTTCCATCTCCCCTGTGAAGGCCACTAGTCCCGCCTCTATCCATAATTGTCCAGTCTCTCAAATGTCTACTTTTTGCGGCCATTCTTTGGTTACTGTAAGGATTGGGGCCTCCCGGCCTCATGCGACGCTGTTGCCCGGTACTATTTGTAAACAGCGCCGGGGAACCTCCACCCCCGTCCGCCTCATCCTGCTCCCGCCCACCGGAGCCTCCCCCATCCAAGATGGCGGCAGGTGGGAGCGGTGGCCTGTCGTTCCCCGGGGTAGTGGGCAACAGCGCCCCCAGCAACCGCAGTGGATCGTCGGCCACGTCTTATAACTATAGTGGTGGAGCCGCGGCCTCTTCCCCCGGGAACCAGGTAGCGTCTGCGGTCCCCTCAACCGGGGCCTCCCCTCCTGCCGCCCCGCCTCCGCCCCCCCCTGCGGGCGCTGGCCTCCTGCACCGGGAGCCTGTGTACAACTGGCAGGCCACCAAGACTACGGTGCGGGAACGTTTCACCTTCCTCTTCAACAACGAGGTGCTGAGCGACGTGCACTTCCTGGTGGGGAAGGGACTGGGCAGCCAGCGGATCCCCGCACACAGGTAGTGCAGGTGCATGTGTTCCCCATCCTGTATGTGCCACACACCGCATTATCTAATGACACTGGTAGTGCACCTCTCTCATTATCCTGCATACACTGTACAGTGCACAGCCAGGAAATGTGTCCATATTATCTCTGTGTATGTCTGTATTGTTTTCCGTAGGCTTTATCTGTTAGAACGCTTTTTCTAATCCTTTTTTTTATTTAACCCATTTATGGCCGTTTTAGTTGTTCCTTTCCGTCCTGCTAAGTAAATGTTGTATTATTAGATCGGTGTAAGTGTGTACACTTGTGTATTATTGGCTGCTGCGCAACTTTCAATGTACCGCGAATACGGGAAAAAGCACGATCAGAAAGATCACTTTTTTTTAAATACGCGGCTCAATGAGCCTTGAGCAAAGAAAACTTGAGTTTTTCTCCCTTATGCTGTTTGCGTAAGACATGAAGCCGACTTGAATTGGCCCCTTAGAAGGGTTCACAACGATGGTTAACTTTACGTTAATGTCTATTTCACTTAATCTAACTTATTAGGGAATCTGTTACAAGACAGTGTATAATAACCAAGACTGACTGTACTATATGTGTATGTATATATTCTAATGATTTAATACAGGTTGAACTATGTCAAAGTATATAAATCACATGATATACCTGCAACCAAAAAGACATAGGGGTATATTTACTAAGCCGCGAGTTTGCAGTGAGACTGGAAAGTGGAGATGTTGCCCATGGCAACCAATCAGATTCAACCTTTCAATTTCATTTTACACACTGGAGAATGTGAACTCGAATCTGATTGGTTGCCATGGGCAACATCTCCACTTTCCAATCTCACTGCAAACTCGCGGCTTAGTAAATATACCCCATAATGTGTAAACTAAAAAAATGGCAATTGTGTAGTGATATGAAGACTTTCAGCTATACATTTTGTAATGGTTCCTCCTATTGTATCTGTTTTTGGATTCAGTGAAGGGCTAGAAGAGGAGTGTAATGTTATCAGTGAAAAAGCAGGGTGTTCACTTATATTCGTCGTTGCTAAACAAGATGTGGACATTTGATAAGATGGTAAAAACAAGAAATAAGGTAAATAGGTTTCCTACAGTAATCTACCATTAAGTGTCTCGCCTTCTCTTTTCCTGTAAGAGGACTAAGAGTACATCTCCTTCAAGTTCTGTCTATCCTTCCATTTCTGTCAGGCCAAAGCTTATTTTGCAGTGGGCGGTATCCAGACTTCTGAAAAGAGGGCATTTTCTAATTGCAGGGATCATATAATGCTTCATTTTTGCAACCTCCAGCATGGATCTGGGTCCAGAAAATCTAGAATTCCATACAAGAAGTATGGAATCAGGATAAAGTGTAACATGTACTCTTGCCTTTAGGGTGCCCTCTATAGATTTTGCATGAGGTCAGCTCAGAAATATTGACAGTAGATGTTGTTGTTGTGCAGGTCAATGGTCATCCCTCCAGCACATGGAAGCTTGGATACTGTGGAGTTTAGATATGTGACCATAGTTGGACTTTAAGCACTATTGACTTAAGCTGGCCATACACTATACGATAAATCGTTCCAATCAAACGATTTTTCAAACATCTTTCGATTTTCTGGGAAAAATCGTTTAGTGCATGGAAAAGATTTTTAAACGATTAGCTGATATTGTTCAAAAACGTCTGTCAAGCGATTTTTATTTATTTATTTTTTGTTTACATGCTCAAACTTAAATTGTTTTTAAGGTAAAAAAAAAATCGTTCCGTGTATGGGCACTTGCAATAATCCTGCCATAATGATCCACTTTATAAGCATAAACCAAAATTTTTTTTGAAAAGGAAATTGTTTGGAAGTACTAATTTGCGCATATTGTTTTTTTTACCATACAATCATTGTACAGTGTATGGAGGCTTCCAATTCCTTTGGATGAAAAATTAACCATTTTTTTTTAATTGTCGGATTTAAAAATGATCTTCTAGTGCAGAGGTTCCCAAACTTTCTCATTCGAGGCACCCTTAGGGTCTCCATAATTTTTCAAGGCAAAATAATTTCTCGTTTAAGTTTTGGCATCAAAATAGTGCAATAACTATTTAGGTAAAGACAGAAATACATCAGGTTATATTAAATCTTGTGTAGCTCCTATACAAGACAAAAAATTGCACCTCTAAATAACACTATCAACGTGGCACCACGTCAGAAAAACATTCCGTGGCACCCCAGTGAGAGGGTTGCGGCACCCCAGGGAGCCACGGCACACTGTTCTAGTGTATGGCCAGCTTTACTCATGAATGGGAGGTAAATTTCATTAGCTGCAATCAGTATCAGGTGAGAGATTGTTTCCAGCCCAAGTCTAATAACAGTGTAACAGGAAAGCTGGCCATACACTATAAGATAAATCATAAATCTGATGATTCGATGAAAAGTGAACCAGTTGTTTTTTTAAGGAATTGGAAGCCGCCATACATTGTACAATAATTGAGCGTGATCTTTTTGTATTGTAAGAGACGTTATTAGCTTTTTCTCTTATTTGCGGCACATTGAATCGGACCTTATTATTTCCAAACTATTTTTTTTTCAAAAAAATCGTATGGTTTATCCTTATAAAGTGGGTCTTAATGGCAGGATTATTGCAAGTTCCGATACACTGAACAATTTTTTACCTAAAAAAACCATTTAAGTTTGTGCAGACCAAAAGATCAAAAAATCGTTGACAGTGGTTTTTGACCGAACGTTTCATACACTGAACAATTTTTTCAAAAAATCCTTTTTTTTTTTTTTTTAAATAGGAATGATTTATCGTATAGTGTATGGCCGGCTTAACACTGGTCAGCATCTGTGTGCACAATGCAAAAATAAAATCTCCCTGCATGTAAGTTGTGAGTAAGTCAATAGTACATAAAGTCAAAATCTGGTCCATTGTCCCATCCACCACTTTGACAATATTATACGCCTTTTTTTTATTTATTTTTTTTCTATACATTCTTCTACAGAAATCATACAATCTGTTTTTAGGGTTCTGATTATAATAACCTCATAGATTGAAATCATTATTTTCTTGTTATTTTGACATGCATATTCAGCAATGTTGAGCTTTCACATCTAGTTTGTGTTAATGTTGATCACAAACTTCAATTTGGATGTATCTTAAAATACTTCTTTGTATTTATTAGATTTGTTTTGGCAGTTGGAAGTGCAGTCTTTGATGCCATGTTTAATGGTGGCATGGCCACAACATCCACAGAAATTGAATTGCCAGATGTTGAACCTGCTGCTTTTCTTGCTTTGCTAAAGTAAGTTGTACACAATAATTACTTATGGAATTGTACAGACTAGTTTTCAATGAATATAAACAGTTCTATTGTGGTAGCAATTAATGTTGTAAAATAAGTTTAGAAAATCTAGTGTGTACTAGAATGTTTCTAATGCAATTATTGCTCTAGAATTGCTTTAGAAATTCTGTCATGACCTCTTACTACAGGGATTATTGGCCAAAATGCCTGATAATTGCTTGACTGAGTCAATAATTGCTCACTTGTGTGGCCATCTGAAGAAAAATTTATCTGTAACTAACATATCATCTTTAACTCCTTCAAGGCACGGCCTATATGGTCCCTAAAGACCAAGGCCTATTTATTCATAAGTCACTTTATGTGGTAATAACTTTTTAATGCTGATTGTGAGATTTTCGTAAATTTTGGTTGATCCCGCCTGTGTTCGTGAAAAATGCGGAAATTTAATGAAAAATGCGAATATTTTGCCATTTCCAAAATGTTACCATTTCTGCTTGTAACACAGATAGTCATACCACACACAAAATAGTTAATAAATAATAATTTCAATATCTTTTTGTTGCCATAATTTTTTAAAATCTCCTTTAACTTTTTTAGGGCAGTAGGTGGCTCATAAACTTAGTAGTAGCACATTTAAGACAATTTTGAAGTTTCGAAAATTTAGGGACAAGTTCATGTTGGATGTGACTTTGAGGGGCCTGCGTGATAGACACCCACATAAAGGACCCCATTTAGAAAACTGCACCCGTCAAAGTATCCAAACAGCACTCTGGAAGTTTGTTAACCCTTTAGGTGTTTAACAAGAATTAACCAAAGTGAGGGTAAAATTTAAAAATGTCCCCCTTTTTTTTTAAAGCAAATTTTACAAGTTAATCCATTTTATTCTGGACCAATGATTAACTAGGACAGATGTTAACCAGAAGACCAAACTTAAAATGTAACCCCCTGGTTCTGCAGATTTTAGAAATATCCCATATATGGTTGTAAAACGCTATTTGGGTATGCTGTAGGGGTCAGAAGTGAAGGAGCGGCATTTGGCTTTTTTAGTGCAGATTCAGCTGGAATGGTTTTAGTGCGCCGTGTTGCATTTGCAGAGCCACCGGTTGTAACGGTAAAATCCCCCAACAAGTAGTACAATTTTATAAACTACACCCCTCAAGTAACATATATATATATGGGTATAGTGAGCAGTTTGACCCCCAATGATGTTTTGTAGCGTGAATATAGTCAAACGACTAGCCAATCGTGACATGTACGGCGATTGTCGTTAAAGACCGTCGTCCGTGTGTATAGATATAGATAGATATATGGTGCAGGGTCGGAAGGTGTTAATGTTGATATGCCTATAAAAAATAAGTAAACTAAATGTCTGGCACCTGCCCTTAGTGAAGCGTGTTTCAATGCTGTTTGCTATTACAGTGGAATCTGACCTAATTCTGCTGACATTGGTCCATTCTTTTTATTCAGTTTTTACACTATTATGATGAACTTGTTGGGTTTTTGTTTTTAAGCTCCATGTGTTTTACAAATAAATTATGAACAATGTATATAAATATGGCACTGGGTCTATCTCTTAACTCGGCAGCTATTTGTTTTGTTACATATTATTTATTTGAGTTAAATCTGTTTAAGGTTCCTGTATTCTGACGAGGTGCAGATTGGACCAGAAACTGTCATGACTACTTTGTACACGGCTAAGAAATATGCAGTGCCAGCCCTGGAGGCTCACTGTGTGGAGTTTCTGAAGAAGAACCTAAGGGCTGACAATGCCTTCATGTTGCTTACACAGGTATGTAGAAAGCAGTAGGGTGTCTAAGGTTGATTGGATATTTAAACTTTGTATGCTTATTTTCAAAGTAGATGCAAATTCTACAACCGCTGTCAGACTATTACTGTAAAATGCATTTTATGTTTGTGGTGGTTTTGTTTTTGTTTTTTTCCTTTTCTCTTGCTGTTAGGTCCATCATTTTAGATGCATGTGTCTTCTGTGTTGTTTGCATTTAAGCTCTTTTCTATCTTTTCATGGCTTTCCCTAATGGTTTCCCTTTATCTAGGCTCGTCTCTTTGATGAACCTCAGCTTGCCAGTCTCTGCTTGGAAAATATTGATAAAAACACTTCTGATGCCCTTAATGCAGAAGGATTTACTGACATTGACTTAGGTAACCTGCTTGACAAATTTTTCTGGAATTTGGAAGGTCAGATTTCTTCTTTATCTGACTTCTATAGTTTTCCCAATCCACTCTTACATCTTCATGCTCCATCTTAACACCTTCATTTCCACACAGTGTGATGTTTATTTCTCCTTTCCATCTTCTGAAATAATGATTATGTATGTATCACATGTTCCTGCCATGTACTTAGAATATGTGTCACATATACCATCATTATTAACTATGGCAGCATATCTGCCTACAATTTTCTTACAGATACCCTGGTTGCTGTATTGGAACGGGATACACTGGGGATTCGTGAGATCCGCCTGTTTAATGCAGTGGTACGCTGGTCTGAAGCAGAGTGCCAAAGGCAGCAGCAACCTGTGACCTCCGAAAACAAACGAAAAGCACTTGGCAAGGCTTTGTCTCTTATCCGTTTCCCTCTTATGACTATTGAAGAGTTTGCTGCAGGTATCCTTAAAGGAAATTATGTGAAACCATATTGTCTAGTGATGGTAAATCTACTTCATTTTGGTGACTAGTTCATCTAGTTCACTCAAAAGATTAGTTCATATAGTTCATTGTTCATTATTTCACTCACTGACTCACACTGAATCACACTCAGAGAATCAGAGAGCTGATCAGTGATATGTTTGAACCATTGAACATCAGAGAAATAATGTAACCGAGTCTGCTCTACAGTGGAGTACACAAAATGTCTGAACATAGCAGTGACATCTACATCAGCTTATATTTACTCATGAGTAGACAGATATGAAATAGCTATATGGGAGCTCTATAGAAGTGGAAATGTACATAGCAACCAATCATATTCTAGCTACTATCTAGAAGGTTCTAAATATATAAGAAGTACATGACTGGTTGCTGTGGAAACAGCTCATATTTATTTATTTTTTTTTTCAAACATTCCACTTCTACACAAGTAAATTGGTATATGTACCCCACAGACAAGTCATAATTTTTTTAAAAAATTTCAATTTGAAGAAGAATAAAGAGTATATAACAGCAGATGAAAATAAAGGGATTTAGAAATGTACCTTGTTGTAATAATGAATCACGGTAATCGTGTTTCAGGATCAGCTCTATACATGTGCCTGAGTACAGCAGTGCCACACATGGTAGACATAATGAGTCAATACAGTTTATGTAAGCTGTTTGAGTCACTGAATCATGAGTAGTGTAGTGCTGCTGCAGGTTAGCACCTATACACCCTATAGAAGGTTTAGCAGCAAGTGTTTGGACTAATAATAGGACAGTGATTGTATCTTAGAAAGGTGAGTAGCATGACACATAGACCTAGAGTGTGCAGATGCAGTGTTTTTACTATATGTGTCTTTGCTGTTCAGTGTACTTTAAGCTTTACTACAGCATCAGATTGAGGAAGTACAGTGAGTTACTTGATGAAGCAGTTGGGATCTTTATCAGTCTGTGTCTAGTTCATCTCACCTTGAATTTTGCATGTAAAAAAAAGGGGGGGATACAGAAAGCAAAAAGGAGGGGAAAAACCAACATTATATCAAGTACATGACATAAGGCCCCATAAAAGCTGGGAGCTCTCAAAAAGACAACAACAAGAAACGGGAACAGCTGAGGACACCGTGTGGCACAGACATTGCAATGGGACAAATTGAAGAGGGAAGGGAGGTGCTAGCAAAACCAGGAAGAAAGGGTGGGGGGCGGGTCAGCGGGATGATCTGATACATTAGAGGCCAAAGGGGTGGTCAAAGGCCATCAAGGAAGCGGGAAGCTGCAGAGGGTACAACTAGACAGGGATCAACAGGGAGACTAGCCGGGCTCAATCTGAAGACGCAGTGGAAGGTAGGGGAGGTGAGGGGTCCCGACTGGAGGCGACAGGTTGTTATTTTACTTGTTTGAACACAAACAGCGTCTATTGAAGAGTAGCCTACTATAAATATTTTGTTTGTTTGTGTATGCTCCTCCCCAGGCCCAGCTCAGTCGGGTATACTTACTGACCGGGAAGTGGTGAGCCTGTTCCTGCATTTTACCGTGAACCCCAAACCCAGAGTGGAATTCATAGATAGGCCAAGGTGTTGCCTACGTGGAAAGGAGTGTAATATTAACCGTTTCCAGCAAGTAGAAAGTCGTTGGGGTTACAGTGGGACCAGTGACCGAATAAGGTATAATTTATAATCTAAATCTGCCTAATAATAATAGGCTAATACTGCACATTCTGTGTTTTGAAGAAATTGCTAGTGGTAATTGAAGTGGTTATGAAATTTTTCAGGTTTTCGGTTAATAGAAGAATATTTGTTGTTGGCTTTGCACTGTATGGATCAATACATGGCCCGACAGACTATCAAGTAAACATACAGGTAAGGATTTTATGAATAGTGTATAGTTGCAGCATGACTTGCTAATACTGTTATTTTGGTATGTCCCATGGGACATACTGGATGAAATGACTTGCAAATATTGATAGAATCCAGTTGTATTATGTACTCCTTAGCATTTCTTAGTATTTGTTATTGTAAATATCCATTGTGCTTTTGATATTGTAGTGCTTTTGATATTGTAGTACTTTATCTACAACATCCCTTTGTCTTTTTTGCCCCCCTAGATTATTCACACAGACAGCAATACTGTGCTAGGCCAGAATGACACAGGCTTCAGCTGTGATGGCTCTTCCAGCACATTTAGAGTGATGTTTAAAGAACCGGTAGAAATACTTCCCAACGTCAACTACACTGCTTGTGCCACACTAAAGGTATAGACCTTCTTAATTGTCCAAATCCATTTATTACATGTTAATTAATAACTTTCATTAACTAATGCTGCAAAATATAAAGTAGTTTTTCCAGTATGGTTGCAGATCGTTTTCTTTTTAAACGTTTAGTTACGACTAAGATTACATACAAATTGTTTGTATAAGGAGTAATAAAAGTACTTTCTGCCTCTGCTTTGTAGGGTCCAGACTCCCACTATGGTACAAAGGGACTGCGAAAAGTGATCCATGAATCTCCAACTACTGGCACGAAGACTTGCTTCACATTTTGTTATGCAGCAGGCAATAACAATGGCACCTCAGTTGAAGATGGACAGATTCCTGAGATTATCTTCTATACATAGTCTGAATAGAAGCTCTGCCCCCAAAGAATGGCGGCTTGCTGACCTTCCTTATGGCAAAAGGAATATATTTGGATGGTTACGAGAGGTTTATTCACGTGCCTAGCATAGGGCACCTTTTAAGTGGGGATAGGGAGATCTGGCATAATGTTTTCTTTGGCTACTGTACACCAGTAGTCTTGCCACCTCCCCCCTCATTTAGGAAGTCATCAGCTTTTTGGCATGGCAACTAAACATTACCATTTGCCTGTTCCTCAGTCAGAGACTTATTTAAAGCCAAATTCTGAGCTTAAGCCTTTCGTGCCACCTGGATAAATGGTGATCCATGTAAATAGTAATGCTGCGACTTCATGTGCAGGTGCTTTATCTAAACTTTAATTATTAGGACAGGAGGCAAGTAAGTCATGTATCCTTGTCTTACATTGTTTAAGGTGAAAAGTAGGAAATATACACACAGAACAGTATATCTTAATTCTGTCTGGTTTAATGTGGTGTAGTGCTTTTTCTGGGTCATAAGACATGTTGACTCTGCTCCTCATGCTCCATGCCATCTCATGAGGACCTGGCTGACTGGGACAATTAAATGCCCTGGAACAGCTGCACACACACTGTCCCTCCATGCTCTAGCTTATCCCCCAAATTGGGATGTACTGGGATATAAAAGCCATTATTTTTGTCAGTGGGACAATCTTCAATGTTCAATAAGTGGAGCACAGTGCTCCATATAAAGCACTTAAGCTTCACTTTCTGAAAAAAGACAATTGAATGCAGATGTACCATGCACATGCATCTCTAACAGCCTCTTGTTTTTCTTCTATACAAGAGTACCTCTTCCTGCAATAGGGGTATATTTACTAAGCAGTAGAATTGTAAAGAGGGGATGTTGCCCATAGCAACCAATCAGATTCAAGCTTTAACTTAACACATTGCGGAATGTGAAATCGAATCTGATTGGTTGCTATGGGCAACATCCCCACTTTTCAATCTCACTGCTTAGTAAATAGACCCCTGAATGTTTGTGTTTTTCGCAGCATTAATGCAGTTTTTCTTTTTTCTCTATAGTTTCTACTTAGCACAAGTAATTCACCTCATATCTTTAATCTCTTGTTTCCTATTTTTAGGTACTTGTTCTGTTATCTTATTTACATCCTGGTGCTTTTTTTTTTCTTTCTTCAAAGAAACCCTAATTTATATTATGAATTTGCTTCTGATGGAGCACTGCATCTACAAAGCACATATACATAACATTTCAGCTATTTGAGTAAATCTGCACTTTAATTTTTTTTTATTGTGGAACCTGTTTAGCTTCTGTGTCAGTGATGCAACTTTGCCCACTTACTGCCCTAACCATATTTTGCTTCTAATAAGCCAAATACCCTTTTTTCTTTCAATTGTTTGGTTTTGTAGATTTCTACAATTAACGTGAATAAGTCAGTATTTGGGCTGAAATGTGTGAAAAATATGAGACTAATCATGAAGTATTGTTGAATGATTTGGAAATTTAATATACAGACAGATTTTTCTGTTCTATTTATGAAATACACTCTGAGGTCCCTCATACCTTTCTCCTGGCTACTACTTGTTATGCACTTTCTTTTTAAAACTCAAACATATTTGACATCCACAAATATAGCAGCTGGATACTTTGTCTGGTATGCTTTTATGCTTGAATGATGGATGGATGTCATCTTCATAGGAAATATTGGTGACTAATGAAGGACCTCACAGAGGATGATAAGTTTTCTCATTGAATTCTGTTGTACCTTAAATTTTGAATAATACTTTAAATTACGTTTTATTTAATTTTACAGAACAGAATAGTGGTAAAAATGTGGTTAAGGGCTCGTATAAAATATTTTTGCATTTAATTTGACCTTGTATAACTTGCCCTGTAACACTGGCATTGCAAAAACAAATTACTGGTATTGTTTTGTTTTGGCAACTGGACATAACTGCATTACGTTAAAAGAAGCAAATTACAGTGCTTATCATGCCTTATTCTGCACCTTCCCTGGTATACCACTTACAGTTTCATATGTCAAATACATTAGGACCAGTGCAATAATTAAATGCGCTCTAAGCCAAAATGCTTTCATCATTTTTACATTCTGGCGCTTCTAATTTCTGAAATCCTTTTATCATTTTTCCTAAATGTGAATATGATAATTTCCTTTTCCCTTTTTTACTTTAACTTGTTTGTCTTGCCACCAAACTCTTATGTCCTGCATCTTGAATGTATTAAAAAGGGTGTACACTCCCAACTCACCCTGTCTCTCACTTTGTAAATAGAAAGTAAATAAATATCTTTAATAAAGTGGGGAAAAGTGTTCTGTTTTTATTTGGAAATACTAGAGATTTGCCTTAGTCTCATAAGTGATTGTAAGTTGTATTTTAACAAAATTGCACAAAACACCAGTGGGGTCAAAATTCTCACTACACCCATAGATGTGTTCCTTGAGGTGTGCTCTTTACAAAATGGTGTCATTTATTGGGGGTTTTTTACTGTACTGTTACAAAAGGGGCTCTGCAAATGTTACATGGTCACAAAAATTATTCCAGAGAAATCTGCACTAAAAAAAAGCCAAAATGTGTTACCTCCCTTCTGAGCTCTACTGTGT
>JABWIB010000636.1:71790-89104 GCA_016617825.1 Platyplectrum ornatum | reverse complement strand
GCACTAATTGATGGAAAAACGCAAGTCTGCATAAGGCGCACAGCGCAACCATGCGCAATCTGCGCGTGCGCTGCGCCCGAACTCTGGATCTGGGCCCATGTCTAGTATTAGACCAACATTCACTCCATGGGAAGATTTTGGTGGTGATAACATCGGTCAGGAGGACATCTGAGTTACAGGTGGTATTAAGAACAAATCCCAAATTTCTACCCAAGGTTGTGTCCTTGTTCCACATTAACCACAAACTAGTTTTACCTTCATTATGTCCTGACCCCAATAATGATAAGGAGCAGTGATCGCGATAACGTGTCTGCACGCGTCTCTGACGCTTTGAGTATGTAAAATACCCATTGAGATTGGTCCCATGCATATTTTCACGCAGGGACCAATCAGTGTTCTCAGCGCGCTGTCTGTTCCTGCTTTACACAGCAGCGGACACTGGCCATTGTATTTATTATATAGAATAGTGATTGTAAACACTGTGTGACAGTAAGTTCCATACAGTGATTTACATGCAGCATCTCAGTCCGTTCTGCAGTTACGTGTTAATGATGAGTGACAGGTCTCTACACACTGTGTATTAATATCAGCAACATTAAGTGAAGAGACCTGTCACTCATCATTAAGAAGTAACTTTGCAGAATGGACTGAGATGCTGCATGTAAATCACTATATGGAACTTACTGTTACACAGTGTTTACAATCACTATTCTATATAATAAATACAACGGCCAGTGTCTGCTGCTTTGTAAACCATGAATGACCTGAATCAGTCTTTCATGGTTTTGAACACTGGCAGAGAGCAGAGTATTGTAGTAAATACTAGCACTGGGGATTTCATGATTTATTGGGCAGTAGGCATTGTATTTGTGGATCATGCTTGGGTATCACATTCAATGCAGCCTCATGCAAGAATTTTCAATTGCTGTGTGTGACTGTGTTAAAGTTGTTACACCCGGCAATGGAAGATTCTTGCATGAGGCTGCATAGAATCCGATACCCAAGCATGATCCACAAACACAATCCCCACTGCCCAATATATCATAAAATCTCCAGTTATACAATTACTGTAATTAATGTAATTTTTTAATAGCCAGCGTGACCTTTTACACATGCCCATGCTGGCACTTATTGTACTACAAGTGCCAGCATGCTTGGATGGTATATATATATATATAAATAATATATCAGAGTTCTAGGAATACAATAGACCATAAGGGAATGTGGGTATATACGGGTCTGACCTCTATTTCTTCTCTACCCCCAACACTTTGCATTAGCCCATCATAGGAGCATATCATTTTGTAATTACATGTAAAGGTAAAAGGTAAAGTGATATCAAATGTTTACACTTCTCTATATATCAGAAGGGAACTGCCCAGACACATTTATTACTTATTAATGATGAATTTGCACCATTGTAGACCACATTACCATTTAATTTAATTGCCGCTAAAATACTCCTCTTTGGCAAGAAAATACTCCTTAAAAATGCTATGAGGAGTATTTTTGCTGAAAAAAATGTAGCGCGATCACTGATAAGGAGTATAGGTTCCATAAGTGTTCTGGTGTTCAAAACATCTTTTTTATTATTATTATTAATGAGGGTAGGACGAAAGGTAATTTTGCCTCAAAATCTACTTTGGCCAGGTGGATTAGATCTTGATGCTAAAACTTGGGTATAGCTGTTTTCAGGCATCTTGTATTCAGCTTGTGTGTTTACAATCCCACAATGCTTCATTGTATAAGTATACAATAAAGTATAGATGGCTCTATACTTAATTTTCAGTGGGAATCCTTGCTCTGGTGATAGTTTTCTGCAGTTTTCTGAAGACTTGGACATTGTTGATCAAAAATATTAGGCGCTACTAACAATCCTTTCAAATGACCACAGACTAAAGATAAACATCGTTTATCTGCCATGAGTGGGGTCTGATATTTTTTTGTGTCAGCTCTGTTTTTACAAGGGGAATCCATTTAAGCTTAAAAGAAAATTGTTATAAGCTTATATGTAGATATATTTGCTATTACTGGGAGTGCAAAGAGAGAAGCATGGTCTTTGAAAAGGGTAATAGCGAGGATTATTACAAGTCATATACAGAATGCTTATCAGGGATGGGTTTGCAGAATGTTATTTGGCGTTTAGGCCGGAGGAGTTCATGTTGAGATACATGCATAAGAAAGGCAGACTGATGAATTATTTAGGATAAAAGCAGGATGGTCAGGCCAGTCTGAATATGGCATTTTAAGATGTGGTTGGAGGTTAATCAGATAAAAATCCTCCGGAGCCCTTACTTGTGCTCAACCTGTAGTGAAATGCAATAAAACAAAAAATAAATGTCAAACGTATTGTGACTAAAATGTATTTATGTATTCATAAAAATTTGCAAAGCATTTCACCTATGCTATCATAACATAGTATTAAACTAGAATGCAAATTTTAAAATAGATCATGAAATGTCTCACCACTGGATTTTAACAAGACCTGTAGCTGTAACTATTTTTTTTTCATTTGTGTAAACTTTTTATTGAAGTAAACAATTGAGGTACAGAAAGTATACAATCACAGTAAACATCTCAGCAATGACATTGAAACAGATGTAAGCAATACAATAACATGGTAAGATGAATGTTTATACAAAAATTAGTCAAATGAACATTATTTGACATATAGTATAATATAAAAAGGCTGCCAGAGCAATCACAGTGATGAGCCAACAAAGAAATACTGCAGTGACATCTAGGCACAGGTGAATAGGGAAGGCGCATATGGTCAGTACACTTAGGGAAACAGATAGTCGGGCAATCATCCAAACAGACAGTACATAAAAATAATCAGGTGGTTGAAAATAACAACAATACAAGAGAAAACCCTTGTATGTATAGAGTGAGGGATAAGAGAAAAGTTTAGCAACCAGAAAAGGGGGAGTGGGGGACTTACCCAAAACTTACTCAGAGATATTACAGAGGTCCAGAAGTTCAGAATCAATGGGAAGTATATGCAGTATGGAACCCTACCGAGCCTAGCACCTGCAGCATTTATACAGACATTCTAGAGTGCAGTACCACCTGCAGAGAAGCGTGTACATCTTTTCATACCACTCCAGACTAGTGGAGCTGACAGATGAATTCAGAAAAACAACAGCCAACAGATCTTCCATCCAGAACCTGGTCCAAATCTTGTTCCCAGGTTTTCTGGAAGGGTGGGGGTGCGCAGAAGAGGTTTTTAAGAAGGAGTTTATAAATATATGAAATGCAGATCTGTATGCAGATAGCCTATATAAGTTTTCAAACTTGACCACCATGCACCAGCTGACAGAGATGAAAGAACCGGATCAAACCATTTCACAAAATTAGCGAAAGACAGGAATTAACCAAGGAAACAGAAGGCAAATGTTTAAAAGAACTCTGAGTGTAGGGCTAATAATGGGGCGTACAGTCTTGGGTACAGAAGGCACCCAAGGGGCAGTAGCTACAGGACTCCCTAAGGAATGGCTGCCAATCAGGAATCCACTGTTTGAGGTGAAGGACTAATGTCCACTACAGGATCATATTCAACATTCTAGCCCAATAAGATTGAATATGTGGAAGTTGTAAGTCAACCTGTGCCTTAGGTCATTTGTGGCTTTTTCCTGGCCCAAATATAATGCTGGAAGACTTTCTGAACCAGCCACAAGGGATTGAGATTGAAAGGACAGATACAGAATGGTCATCTTTAAAATGTTTATCCTCTCTAACCATGAAAATGTTCCCCCAATCTATTTGTGAACATCAGATCTAAGCCTTGCTAATAAAAGGGGGGAAAAAAGTCTACTGAAAAAAGAAAAGACAGATTGGCAGGAAGGGACACACCTACTATGAAAGGGGCTTTATTTGAAATGAAAGGCTTCCTGTTACCCATCCATCAACAGTGAGGGAGCTGTAATATTGAGGCCCTCAATTGTAGTTAATCTTAAAATTAGACAATGCACCAAAGATTTCAACTTCTTTCACAAGGTTAGGGAGGGTAGTGGTGGGATTAGTGAGAATGGTCAGCAAGTGAAAAAAGGCTGATTTAAATTCATGGGAGCCCATTCCTTAACCAGTGATATCAAACAATAATAAGATAAGGGGCAGCCCTGTCACATTCAGTTTTGAATAAGAACCAGCAACAAGAGGACGCCATTAATTTTGACACAGGCCTTAGGATCATAGATGGCAGAGGGGGCCTAGGTTAAGGAAGGTAAGGAGCTCAGACTCATCCACCAATTCACCCAGTCAAAGGCTTTTTCGACATCAATGATGGGGTTCCTGTCTGGGAAACCAGATGAATCAAATCAACAGCTTTTATGGTATTGTCTCTCGCCTGATGTCCAGGGACAAAGCCCACCTGGTCCATGTGAGTGAGTTTGGGAATAAATAATTTTGGTCGATTAGTCAACAATTTCCCATTGAGTTTTAAATTAGTATGTAGTGCAGAATCACAGATATACACTGAATGAGTTGGCATACACTCACCTCTAGATTATATTTTATTGCCCATAGCAGCCAACCAGATTCTGACATTATGTAGTATGTAATAGAAAGTTGAAATCTAAAATCTAATTGGTTGCTATGTGCCACATCTTCACTTTTCCATTCCCACAGTTTAGTTAATTTAGGCCGCAACATTGCTGCACTATATCTATGATCATTATTCTCAAATTACAGGTAGTTTTCTATAAAATTTTGCTTGTGCTTTATAACAAAAACGTTTTTTCTCTCGGAGGACCGGATCCAGACATACTATTTAACGAGCAAATGGACAAAACCATCTTGAATCACAGGGGAGTTCAATTTAATTTGTTTTAAACTGTATTAGAGTTGAGAGATGATGTTATTAGCCCAAGTCTAATAACAGTAATACTGGTCAGTACCTGTGTGTAATAAGCAAAAGCAAAGTATTTTACCTGCTTGCATTCATTTTACCTCCCCTGCAATTCAAAATGATTTTGCCCACTTGTTAGCAAGTTCAACAGTACATCACTTTCACTTTTTAAAAGCTGGAATTGACACAGAAAATATGGTCAATACTGAAGTCTAAAAAAAAGCAAAACTTCTATATAAATAGGATAGATTGCCTTATGGGAAACTTTTTCATCTTAAATGTCTGTACACAAATGAAATCATTTATTATATTTAACTAGCATCAACTAAAAAAAAAAGTTTCAAGAGCTACAACAATATAAGAGGAATACAGATCTCCACATTTAATCTCACAATAGCAACAACATAATAATAACAATAATAATAATAAAAAAAAGTACACTTGAGTCACTTCATCAGTATTGGGTTTTCTGCTTATGTATGTATCAAAACAATTTTATATGTACTATACTAAGTACTAACAGATGCATTTGCAGCATAACCATAAAAAAATTAAATATGATACATATATAAAATAAGAGACAATAAGGTTTAAAAAAAAATGGCAGCATGTAAAACTACAATTTTTACTGTTGCTTGATGTGTTCATATTTGTCCATTTATATATTAGACATGGTCAGTACCCTTGTAATATAGAGAAGTTCAAATTCTATTTCTCAATTAAAAGCCAGTTTATACTCCAAAAAACCCATTTGTTATAAATTTTTTGCTAGAATCCAAGTAAAGAAGCATTAGCATAACCAGATCTAACACAGTAGAATGTAAAGTCCAATAGAAAATGTTAATGGTGATCTTTACAGCTATGTATGATCACAATTAATAGGAGTCCCAAATAAAAGCTTTAAGGGGTAAGTAATGCACTATTTGTCTTTGCCTCCAAGCAAAGATATTCACTTTGGTTTTAGTCACCACGCTGATTGTTCACTTCCAGTATTGTTGCAGATCTGTACAGTGAGTTGAGCAGCTAATAATTGTCTGTGGAGCTGATCTCTTCAGTCTCTTTGCAAAAGCAAATCCTTATGGAAAGGACAATTCATGTACATCTCCACCTTAATTAAGTTGTTTTTTTGAGGTCATTTATGCTGATTTTTCCTCTTTCTTCTTTTAAAGAAACAGCAACATCTGTAGATAAAAGGAAGAAAAATTAATTAATAGGTAACATTTATTTAATTCATCTTTTTTTTTTTACCCCCAGTTTTTTTTTCTGTTGGGGTTACAATAGGATCTTTTATTAATAATTTGCAAACAGTTCATCTATTAATATTATATGTAATGCATTGGTTGAAATGGCAATTTGGAAGTAGGGTTATGGGGGAAGCCAAGAGCACATAAAGAACATATCTCTCGAAATTGCGGGTCCAGAGTAGGTGGGCAGAGCTTATTTACAGAAAGTGTGTGTGTATATCGAACCACTTTTCTTTTTTTTTTTTTTACACAATTTAACAAATGTAATTAAAAGAACCTGTTATGTTTATTAATATGTAACTTATCTTCTATAACATTGTGGGCTCTAGTTTACAAAACAGTATAAAAAAAGTTAGCACACGATCACTTTAAAAAAAAAAACACCTCAAGGAACAATTATATAGGTCGGACTGGAGACAAAAGGTGTCCATAGGCTGTGGAAAATCAGTATAAAGACAATCTAAAAAGCATGAGGTACGCATATTACTGTGCAATACAATGCTGCAGGTCAAGTCTGCAGGAAGAATGTGGGGGGGGGGGGGGATATTAAAAATGATCAAAAATGAGCAGAGAATGTAATTTTGTCCATGCCAAAATAAGTCTACCATGTCCATCCACTCTTTAATTGCTTATCTCTAGCAAATGTCAGGAGTAGCAGGAGAAATAGAATGTAACCTAGTTCAGACCATATACCAATGAAAGAGGAACTTCTATCTCATTTCTACAAAGTAAATACCATAATCGAGCAGCATGTACTGTTTGGAAGATTTTTGACCAGAGGGGAGTAGAGGATTCATTGTTTCACACCAAAACAATGGAGTGGTCTACAGTGAATTTACATTCATTCTGCAATTTGTAAAAAAAAATTTGTATAGAATTTTTTTTAATAAGTTTAAAGACCATACCTAAGGGAAAATAGAAGAAAAAACATCCAACTATTAGAAATCAACAACATTAACTAAAAAGTTTGATAGACAGGATATAATTTTGTAATATTTTTATAAAAAAAAGAACTGAAACAAACGCTGTTTTATGTTTGTTGTTTTTTTTTTTTTTATTAAAGCTAACCACAATGTACAAGTAAACAATATATCCAAAAACAAATATACATTATAATGAAACAAAACTCTAAATTATTTAGTATAATGAGGGGTAGATAGGTAGTTAGTTGAGCACATATCATCAGACACAAATCTTGTGGTGAAAGGATTAGGAAATATTCTGCCTGCTGTCTATTTAGAATCTGTGAAATGAGAATATAGAGGTTTGTGAATGTCTCCGATATGGTAGTAACATAGAATAGAAGCTATAGGTTATTGATATGAACATGCTCATGTATAGAAAGGTCTATGATCTATGTCTGCATTACTGTTTAACTTAGTACCCACTAACTTCACACACCAAATGACAATGTTAGTACATTATCAAAATGAGATTCTGTTGGTCCTCTTTTCTCTTTCCTGGAGTCTATTATGACAATGACTTTTTTGTCACTTTCTTCCTCTGTATGTAGGAACATGAAAGGATAAGAGACATTATGGCCCGGCTGCAGCACTTTCCTCAGACAGGCTGACAATATGGATCTTGAAACAATATTCTGTTCTTAAAAGAAAAAAAAACATTAAACAACAAATCTTGTAAAAAAAAAAACATTTAAAGTTTCTATACAATAGAACATATAATCTAGAATTACCGCATTACTCTTAAACTCATGTTTGAAAGTCTGTAAGCATCCAAGTAAAAGGCATCATTTTTGCAAACCAGTCACTTCATATAAATTGTATTCTGGTCTCATCATGTATATTAGGACTCCCAGTAGTCTTCATAATGCACTCTATAAAACAAGCACAATTTTGAAACTTTTTATTATTATTGCATTTACCATTACTACATCTTAGGACAGTATTAGAGTCAATATACTATATGCATTTAATAAAAATATATTGTTTTATTTCTATAAGACATCTATACACATTAACTCTCTCTCCAAGTGAAATATATATACACATACACACACACACACACACACAAACATATATATATATACACACACACAGATACACATAGTAGGGCAAAAAAAACAAGTATTTGGATTTGTATATTATTGCGGAAAATAAATATTTGGACAATCAAAAAGTTTAAGCCAATATTTTGTAATATAACCTTCTTGACCAGGTTTGCACACATTGTAGCATGTATTTTTGCCAACTCTTTCATTCAGATCTTTCCTTAGATCTGTAATGTTTTGGGACTACACAAACTCCCTCCACAGATTTTCTGTCTCTCACAGTAGAATTAAAGACCTCTCTCATATTTTTTATTGATTCTACAGCATCAGTTGCTGTCCAAATACCTTTTGCCCATGTGTGTGGTGTGCATGTGTGTGTTATTTTTATTTCACTTGGTTATCTAATAAAGTAGAAATGTGTAGTTCTGTAATATTATATTATTACCTTTCTCTTCCTTCTCCAAGTCGGTCACTTATTTGTGGAATCCACTATGGGCAGACGAGGAGACATATAATTCTTTATGCTCCTACACCGCAAAGCCATAGTATACTTTTTACACAGCTCCTCGATGTATACTTGATAGAAGCGAAACAGGATGCTATACTGTAAAAATGTCAAATGCATACCAGCAAGCACTAATAGGTTCTCTCCAAAGAAATGTTCAATAAATAAAAGAAATGTTTTTTGCATTTCTTTTTTTTTTTTAATGTAACGGCCAACAGATGCTTTCAGAATGAATGGTTAAGTTTTGAAAAGCCTTCAACAGTAATGCTGCCTAATAAATGCATAATCATCACCCCAAATCATTTTACCCAATCAACAACTTAAGGGGTTTAATTAATCTGGGCCGTATTCTGATCTTGCTTACAATTAAATGAAGAGCTAGCGAGTTTAATGGATTTTATTGNATATATATATATATATATATATATATATATATATATATATATATATATATGCTTGACTCAAAAACATACACGAGTATAAATAAAAAAAAGAGAATAATAGCACCAAGATCACTGGCAAATTTTAATAAAAGTAGCTCACCACTGGGAGAATCATAACAAGAAAAATACCACCACCCTATCCTCCTAACAAAGGCTCTTATCCCTACCCCGTATACTAGCACCCTCACGGGTAACTCTTCACTCTTTAAGGGCTTTTAGCACTGTCACGTGCACCTTTGATAAAGCCAATAAAACGGAGGGCGAAACGCGCCCACTATTATATCACATTAGAAAATGTGGAATTCAATAAGTTAGTGTTCACCCAGTATTATTTTAACAATTATTTGAAGTCTGCTGCATGCGTATAGCCTTCCTCATTTAAAAGTCTAATGCTTAAATAATGTAAGTTTACTTACTAAAGAAACACTATTTAAAAGCATTCACATCAATTGACCAATTACTTACTTTGTGTCATCTGTCACATCAACTCCCGTATGTGCAGTAATGGGAGCATTGGAATGGCCAGCTGTTGGATCATCAATGTTTAGATCTCCATTGGTGGAATTTAAACCCTGTATAGATAATATATTGTTTAAGTAAAGTACTTTTCACGAAAACAAGGACCCTCAACTTCTCTTACCTGGTGCTTTAAATGTGATTGGTTCTTGTTCTGTGAGTATATTGGAGCATCACCAGTGACAGAGCCTATTGGAGTGGGCTTAAAAAAAAAGAAAAATGCAAGACAGAATTATCCATTTGACAGTGACAATTAAAACATAAAATATCGATTTTAACTTTGCTTTGAATAGAAATAATTATTGTAATGTAAAAACTCACCAATGTTTTTCCCACCCAGTCATACTCATAATCAAAGATTAGTCCATGCTGATCCAGCAAGTCAGTAAAGAGTCGACGAAGATAATCATAATCGGGTTTTTCAAAAAAGTCCAGGCGGCGAACATATCGAAGATAAGTTGCCATTTCCTCTACAAGATACAGAAAAAAAGGTGCTAAGTGGATTACCACTTACAATATTCTGCACTAATAAATAACAACATGGGACTGGATCCAGACCACTTTGTTTTCCACAGCCTGCAGAATAGAGTGCGCAAGAGCAAATTGCAGAATGTACGCAAATTATGTAGGCATTTAAATAATATAGTAATGGCTAGTTTTAGCCTTTGCTTCCTATCCAGACCTCTGCACAGCCTTGTTTTTAAGTCAGGTAGGGTCCCTATTCAAATTCCCCTCCATATGGGGCAAGTGGTCTTCCCCATAGGGAGTGGAATCAGTCTCTGCAAACTTAGTGAAGCAATTCCAGCATCTGGTTCACCAAACTGTGGCTTTGCATAAGTCTGAATCAGTATCATCATGTCCACATAAAGAGGAAATATGAAACAGTAAATGAAAAAGTAACAAATAGAGAGGACAAATACAGACAAAGGCATTAAGTTATGTAATAGCTCATGGTCCTCCTTGCCATAAATTTTTATCAAAATATATTGTTCACTTATACCTTCTCACCTGGAAAACTATCACACAAGACTTCTACAGGAGTCGATCTTTTGGTGTCACCTATCTTCTGATATCTTTCTTTTAATGTGTCGGCCTACATAAAAGAACATGGAATTAAATCAGCCTTAATATTAGACCATCTTATCCATCATTGTTAAAACAAATTTATAGTGCATTTCTAGTATTTATGTTTTTATTCAATAAAAGTTTTAGGCAGGTATTTTTTTTTTTTATATAAAATGTAAAGTTAAATTAACAGAAGGGAAATGTGAATCAAATTAATATTTGGTGTGACCACTCAGGAACACTGTAGGATTACAGTTATGTGTACGATTACCCAATTCCATCATTTTCATATGTAGGTTAAACACAGTCATTAACTGATACAAACAGTTGTGCAGGAGGCATAAAACTGGGAAGGAGCAGCCAAACTCTGCCACAAAAGATGACGTTTTGGCACAAATCATACATCAGGAGCCAAAATTTTATATATTTGATTGTAACAACTGTTACCATAGCAAGCAACAGTAAAGCATGTTGGAGGTTATTTACACATTTGTGATTGCACATCAGCAAATGGAGTTGGTCAGGATTAATGGTGTCTTAAATGCTGAAAACACAGGCATTTACTTTTCGATCATGCAATACCAAGGTGTATGATTCATATACAAATGGATTAATAAAATGTTTAAGTAAATCTTAATACTAATAGAATTATTTGTAATATTCATACCTTAAGACCCTGCCAGGGCAAACTCCCTCGAAGAAAATACATGAACATATGGCCCAATGCTTCAAGGTCATCTCTGCGGCTCTGCTCTAAGTACATTGATTAAAAGAGAATATTTAGTTTTAATCTGTCTGCAGGAGACAGCTGTTTTATCACTATCCCTTATGTTCAGAAACATCTATTACTATAATCATTCACTCTTATTTTTGTCCGAATTCATAGGCTACTTCTTACCCTTCCCCAAATGCGTGTTTATGCTCATGTATCTTGCAGTTCCAGTCAAGCTCTTGTGTTCTCGATATGGAATATGTTTTTTGGTCTCTGGGTCCCAATACTCTTTGGCAAGGCCAAAGTCAATTATGTGGATGGTTTTTTGCCGTCGACTTCCAGGACGACCCAACAAGAAATTCTCAGGCTTCACATCTCTGTATATGAGGCTTTTGGTGTGTACATACTCAATACGTGAGATCTGAAATAAAACATTATAATGCAATACAAACTTATATGGGAACCTTTAATAAGTAAGAGTGATTGCCCATTAGCTACCGTAACTTACAAGCTGGACTGCAATCATCAGTACTGTTTTGAGGGTAAATGTTCTGTCACACAGGTCAAACAAGTCTTCCAAGCTGGGTCCAAGCAGCTCAAGAACCATTGCATTATATTTCCCACATGGCCCAAAGTAATACACCTGAGGAAGACCCTCTGAAACCAGAATACATCATAATAATTACCACTGGTAGTGTGCTATGTAATATAATGCTACTAAACAAAAAATTAATAATCAACATACACAACTTACTGTCATGAAATCTTGATAAACCAGTCAGTTGATTGATTGTTTTAGTTTTTTCAGTAGGGTATTATTTGGGGGAAGGGGGTGAAACATTTATATTATACTATTTACAATGATTAAATTGTATTTTTGGTACTGCAGAAAGAGATATTTTGGTAAGAATAACAGTTCCCTCAGGTGGGAGAACAAATATAGTCAGGTCCATAAATATTGGGATATCAGCACAATGCTCATTTTGGGGCTCTATATTCCACCACAATGAATTTAAAATTAAACAAGATGTGCTTTAACTGCAGACTTTCAGCTTTATGTGCCTCCCACCAAAAGTATGGGACTATCGACTCAAAAGCTATTTCATGGACAGGTGGAGGTTATACCCTAGTTATTTCATCATCAATTCAGCAGGTTATAGTTCTTTATTCTAGGTGGGACATTTGCATTTGGAATCTGTTGTTAACAATTCGAATATGGGATCCAAAGAGCTGGCACTGCCAACGTTGATTTACACTTTTGTGAACATAAGAAAATAGATAAATAAATGTATTGGAAGCTAGAGTGACACCTCTGTGTAATTTTTATATACAAATTGTAAGAGATGGTCAGACATACACCACTATGAAACATTAACTGACTAATATTCGTGATACATGTACCTCTCAGGAAAAAAAAAAAAAAGAGTGAAGCAAGCCATCATTATGCTGAAAAATTAAAAACCCATCAGAGAGATAGCAAAAACTGTTGAAAAAAGAAAAGAATGCACCAGAGAGCTCAGCAACATCAAAGAAAACCTGTAAGACCAAGGAAACAACTGTGGTGGATGTCAGAAGAATTGTTTCCCTGGTACAGAAAACCCCATCACAACAGTTGGTCAAACCAAGAACACTCTCCAGGAAGCCAGGTCTGTGTGTGTCAAAGTCAACAATCAAGAGAAAACTTCACAAGAGTGAATACAGAGGATTTACCACAAGATGTAAACCACAAAAACTGGAACACTAGATTAGAGTTTGAATTTTTTGACCATACGAAAATATCCCTCTAACTGAGGATATATGCACAAACCACACAAGAGATATCCTTAATGAACTGCAACCCTTCCATTTATAGATCATGTTCTAAAGTTACTTAGCAGGGATATAAAAAAAAATATTGCCCATAGCAACCAATCAGATTTGATCTCTCTGTTTTGTTTTACATACTGGAGAATGTGAGCTTGAATCTGATTGGTCCCTTTGGGCAACATATCCATGTTTTCAATCTACCTGCTTAGTAAATTTAGGCCCATTTGTGAAATAATGAATGAAAATAAAAGCAATGAGGTACTATAATGGATTATGCTAAAATGATGTTAATGGTAGCTGGTGAAGATGATATTTTTAACCAGTTTTAAGTATTCTTGCTACAATAATTGACATGTAACTACATTGTGAAATATAATCTATAAACGTTTGTTCCCTGCCTGGAATGATGGTTGAAAATGTTTTTACTTGGGAAGAATTTTTTAATATAAGGATAAATATGTTTTAAATCAATTATATATTTATGTTTTTTGCCCTACTTTGCGGTGAGTGATGGGAAGTGAAGAGTATGGAGATGGAAATGCTTCAGAACTCAATTGATGACACATACCCAGTGCAAATGGACAGCGACCCCAAGCATACTGCAAAAGCAACCAAAGCGTTTTTAAGGCTAACTATGGAATGTTATGCAATGGCCAAGTCAATCACCTGACCTAAATCCCATTGAGCTTGAAGAAGACAAAACTGAAGGGAAAATGTCCCAGGAACAATCAGCTACTGAAGACATTTGCAGTAGATGCCTGAGAGAGCATCACCAGGGATGAAACCCAGCGTCTTGCGTTCCAGACATCAGTCTGTAATTGACTGCAAAGGATTTGCAACAAGGTATTACAAAGAGTTAGATATAAGATTGTTTCGTTTGTCCCATTACTTTTGGTCTCTTAAAAAGTGGGAGGCACATATAAAAACCATTGTAATTTGAACACCGATTTAGATGTATATACCGCCAAATTAAGCTCAAAGTCTGCAGTTAAAGCACATCTTGTTTGCTTTATTTTAATTTCACTGTGGTGGTGTATAGAGCCCAAAATATGAGAACTATGCAGATGCCCCAATATTTATGGGCCAGACTGTAGAAAGTACTAATTGAGGAAGGAGACAAAAGGCTTTATTTAATTGAAAGGTAAATAAAAACTATGATGAAATCTTGCCAGCATAATTGTATTTTAAAACTTAAGTTAACATTATGGTGACATTTTTATGAATAAAACAAAATAACATCACACTTAGGGGCCGATTCAGGCGTGATCTTTTTCTGCCTTACGCTATTTGCGTAAGGCAGGAAATCTCGCGTATTTTTGTTCGCGTTTTTTCCCGTCTTCGCGCAGGATTGAATCGGCCCCTTAGAGTCTTAGCTAACTTGTCAAAAAGCATGCTTATCTGCACTGGATCTCACCTGAGTTACCAAGCTGCTTGTAGAAACGGTATTCTAAATGTAATTGGGGAGCTCTGGACTTGATAGGCTCCTGAGCGAAATGAAAAATTGTAATCATCAATAAAGTGTTAGAAAAATATGTTAATAATAGAGGGCATACAACTCACCAGTTTAATAGCTACATATTCATTGGTGTACAAGTTTTTACCTGAGAAAAAGATGAAAAAAAAATTTATACATGCCAAATACATTGTATGCAAGTCTTAATTCATTAATTACATTATGGTCTGTTAGTAGCAGAATCAGAGGTACTGAAAGATAAAAGTGTAGTAGTTTGTATAAATCATGAAAAAGGGGTATTGTATAACAAAGCAGTTGTAAGTAGGCAGATGAGGTTTAAGTAGTTTGAGGAGTTTGGTACATTTCTCTTTTTCATTTTTAATGCTCTATATTGTCTCTATATAAAGCAATTTACTAAACTACTAAAAGTTATATTTTCCAAGTTACATTGTGTATGATAAGCAAGACAGAGACAGTATTCAATGGATTTGGCAAACTCCTTCACAGTACTCATAGTAGGGGAAAAAACAGACAATTAAAGAACAAGAATTATTGTGGTGATTATACCTTAATTAACAAGAATAATGAAACTTAAAATAAAGTGTTAAAACTCAAATATTGATATAATGGTATTTGTATAGGTCTTATTTAATTAATATATGTTTTATAATTAAGGTCCTGATCTGGTACAATAGTGAAGATATATTGCGGGTTAATCCAAATCAGCAGGTGACATTTTATTTTGAGCAATAATCTACATTCGAGGTTATGGGAATGTTCAATAGAGAACAAAGAGCATATTCAGTTCACAACAAATGAACACATATGACACATGAATTATACAATGAGAATTATTAATATCTAATGTAGTAATACTGCCCTCATCCGACTGGTGTCATCAATTTCGGTCACTAGATTCAGGCATTAGATTATTTAGAGATTTGCAGACTATATTATTTTAAGAATACGAATTTTAGCAACATTTTAGGTTACATATAGAGAGTTTATAAAATTAGCACTTTGCTGGGTTTATGTTTTCTTATAATAACGATTGCTTTATACGATTAAAAATCTATGTCTTAATCTTAAATGTCATTACTTATAGTACCTTATATTTTACAGTGCTACTATTGTTCCTCCTCGATTTATTTAACTTGTTTTTATTGAAAGGTACAAAGTCAATGCGTCCAACAATAAATGCCACGCCACAGGCAGGCAACAGGCATAAAGGATAATCAACAGTAGGGACAACAGAGAAAATATGGGAGGGGGAGAAAGGGAGGGTGGGGTTGCCGTCGGGGGGAATAGGAGGACCAGGGGGGATAAAGGGAATGGTGATAATCTCTTCCCTCTTGTTTGGTCCCCCGGTTATCAGCCCATCCTACCTCTATGAGGTCAACCCTACCTCTACACGACGCTCCCCCTCAGTGACTGCATCACCTGACTTGGCCTCCTCCTGGATTTAATACATGGACACAATCATAGTTTCCCAGAAAAAGAACTCCTCTCTTAGAAGGAATTATAGCAGATGGGCATGTGAACTGCCTGTCTGCCCTGCACTCCAGAAAACCGAGCTCCGGCTTTGAAGCCTCTGCACTGTGATTCGTGGCCAATACTCAAATATCATAAAAGCCTGCATAGTACTATTGCCAGCTTTTATGAATGAAATGCATAGCAAGACATTTTGGGCTCTATTTATAAAATATTGGAAACGATGTGTTCCCAGGCTCGCTTCTACTCTCTGCGAGTCTGGCTGCATCACTTCCAATATTTAAAAAAACTCACCTCTCCTATGAAGTCCCGCGAGGTCCTGCGATCCCTTCTCGCAGAGAATCTTCAGCTCTCATGCGCAGTGTGAAATCTTCCCTGCTCGATCTCTCACTGCCTGAGCTCTGTGTACAGCTCCCTCCTGGTTCTCCCCTGCATCTCCTAACTACTGCCTGTCACATATGCCCTGACTCTCCCTCGGTCTAAAGTGTCTGTGATTGTATGTAAAACTCTCTCCCTGGCTCTCCCCTGCATGTCTGCTAAGCAGTGTGTCCCTGCTTATACATATCATCTGCCTGTCACTTTTACCCACTGACTCTCGTTCCTCTCGTTCCTTGCCTAGACCTCACTCCCCTCCCTCCCTGCTTAGAAGACATGCAGGGGAGACCCAGGGAGTGAGCTCTATACACACAGGCACAGGCAGCGGAGATCAGGCAAGGAACGAGAGTCAGTGGGTAAATGTAACAGGCAGGTGATATGTATAACCAGGGACACACTGCTTAGGAGACCCAGGGAGAGAGGGGGAGGGAGTTTTACATAGTAACACAGGCACTGGAGAGCGAGGCAAGGAGCCTGTGAGTATGTGAATGAATGTGACAATGACAGCAGGGGATATACAGGTGAGATACAGGGAGGGAGGGGGAGTGAGGCAGCATGCTCTAGACCACCCACCTCTTCTGACAAACGGCTCTTCAAGCCAATCAGAAGAGGAGGTGGGCGGGGTTAGGCTGTCTATCACTCTATGCGATAGCAGTAAGGTCTCCCTTCTCCAGCTCAGGCTGGCGATGATTTCTCGCTGGGAGCGGAGACAAATCCTCCCCCCCAGCCTTTATAAATAGGAGAAGGTGCCGGCCCGCATAGAGAACAACGGGCCGGCCCGCATAGAGAACAACGGGCCGGCCCGCATAGAGAACAACGGGCCGGCCCGCATAGAGAACAACGGGCCGGC
>JABWIB010000636.1:8948-20462 GCA_016617825.1 Platyplectrum ornatum | reverse complement strand
TACACTAAACAAATGCTCTGAATTCCAGTTACAGGACTTCTCCAAGGCAGCATATATATATATATATATATATATATATATATATATATATATATATAGAGAGAGAGAGAGAGAGAGAGAGAGAGAGAGAGAGAGAGAGAGAGAGAGAGACCCAATTGAAAGGTTTCAAGTGTTGTATAGGAAGTGGAGTAGTAAGTTGAATCTAGTCTCTCAATTGCAGTACTTACATAGCCAGAGATGGTAGATTCTCTTCACCAAGGTCCTATGGTCTGCAGGGATCTCATCCTCAAAACTTTGGTAAAAGCAAGGACGTAGAGGGATAAATTTTGGCAGAGGAGGAAAATTATTGACGCTCTCTAAGGATAATGAAAAAATAATGATTATTGAAAATAAAGATTAAAAACCTTATATCTTGGGAAACAACGTGATATAATTCTTGAAACTTATCCTGTTATTCTAAAGGTAGGCATTCACGGTAACGATTGCCAGTTCCCCGTGTTTTGGACAGATTTTGTAACTGGAATCGTTAGTAACAAGCACAAATCGTGACCATCCACGGTGAATTTGAGACTCACGACCGAAAAATTCTATTTCTTGTGATTTTCGTTCCTGTGAATGGCCACCTTAAGGCATTTGAATTTAGAGCAGAAAACATGTACATTATTAAATGTATCTTTATTAAACTAACATCCTCTCACACTCACAATGAAATGGTTTAAAACAATACAGATGACTCAGAAGAAGGGTGTGTTTTCAATTATGTGACTTTAATATAATTGTAATCTTCCAATACTGCTTTTTAATGTGCAAAAACATACTACATAAGCGCTTGATCAACGTTCACATTAGTCTCACAAATTTACTGTACTTATTTTATGCGTGTGTTCTAGGAACAAAACAGACTGCTTTAATAAACACATTTTCATACAATATGTAGTTCCTGAAATAAAATTTGGTGAAGACATTTGTTTGTTCTGTGTGGCTTCAGTTGGATAATCAGTTTGGAGCTTTCAGGCCTTTTGGATGATCAGTTACCGTGTTTCCCCGATAATAAGACACTGTCTTACTTTTTTTAAAGGACAAAAAAAACACCATAGGGCTTATTTTATGGACCTTGCCCTGCCAAGTGCTTCTGACATTATGACACCTCATTGTCCCCCCAAGTGCTGCTGACATTATGACACCTCATTGTCCCCCCAAGTGCTGCTGACATTATGACACCTCATTGTTCCCCCTGCTGACATTATGACACCTCATTGTGATTTAAATAGGGCTTAATTTTGAGGGAGGGCTTACTTTAGACAGTTTACTGTAAATAGGATAGGGCTTATTATCAGGATAGGTCTTATTATAAGGGGAAACGCGGTAAGCACGGCTAAAATCTGTTGAATTTGCTGCATAAAAGACTGATCATGTTTAAGTGATAGTGTGTATGCTGTTTTATATACGAGAAAACTGCACCGCCCACTACACCACTATAACACACAGGGATTGTGTGTGTGAGAGTCAGACATTCATAACCCGTCCCTAGCGGCTGCTGTTTGTTAACTTTTCTTAATCAAATAGTTAATTTGACCTAGTTAATTATGACAACTCCACACTGTCACATTGCAGGTCATTATCACTTTCATCCGGTTAACTGTTGGATATATGCTCCCTGATACCTTGTTAACCTGCTGCGTATTGTGTTTATGGTAACCCTTTGATTAGATTTGTATACTGCACCCTGAATCTGGTTTAAGTTCTGTTACTGCCTTTTGTATTTATTACTCTACTGTCATTTATGTATTCTAATTGTTGCATTTGGTTATCCCATGTACCTCAGTATCCAGGTTCCTTGTAGTTTTATAGTGTTTATTTATTTTTTATGTTGTTCCAGTTCACTACCCATTTACTGTTGTTTACTCTGTACTATGTCTTGTGTCTAGTGCTTTGCAGGGACCATGATCTACTGGGTGCAGCAGCTACAGGTCTGTCCACACCACCATTCCCATGAAGACCAGGTGCAGAGTCTAACAGGGGTTCAGATCTTTGTTTGAGCCCCTGATGGTGGGTAATAGGCTTGTGCAGATGTCACTCAGCAAGTTGAAGTTTCTGGTGGCAGCTCCCGGAGTAAAAATTACTTAGACAGTACAGCACCAGGCAGAAAAGGGGACATATTTCGTACTAGGAATAGACAAAACATGTCCAAAGAGACAGAATAGAAAGGTTCCTGCAGACACTAGATGGGGCTCACAGCTAAACAAGAGTTCCAAAAAAAAAAAAAAAAAAATGTACACCCCTTGTTTAGGACTCACCCTGTTTTTGACCTCCAAATTTTTGTAATAACTGTGCATCTTATACATGGGGAAATACGGTCTCTTGTTTCATTTGACATCTTGTTGCAGTTATTTCTGATTTTCATATACAATACAGTGTGTAGTTTAAGAGAAATGTGCACCTATTATCAATGGAAGAAGGCCATACAGCCTCATATTAATTTCACAAATAATCTGAAATATGTATGTGTGTGTGTGTGTGTGTATATATATATATACATACATATACACACACACATACATATTTTAGATTATTTGTGAAATTAAGTGAAGTCCTTAGTTCATGCTCATGAACTCCAGGCGTTACAAAGCAATCACTAATATCACATTTACCCAGGCAAACATACAATAAGTGATACTAATCAGTTAATTCAGGAAGAAAATGTGAATTTCTCATCTTCTTACCTGCCATGTTCCAGTTGGGTTAAACAAAACAGGAACCCCTTAAAATATACAATAAAACACAGGATTTATACATCAAGCAAACCAGGTATATTAAGTTAAGCATACTAACTTTTAAAGAGTACAATTACAGGAGCAAATGGCATAATAATATTTTTATGACAAAAGTTATTTCAGATATTTTTCACAATCTTAAAATTATTAAAAAGAAAAGTAGGGATACGAGGGGATACGAGGGGTTGTATATGATAAACACAGGGAAACAACAGAAAGACATACAAAGTCACAAGGAGGCTCACTTAACTTGAGGTGCACAAACAAAGACTATAGAGGGGCACAAGAGTACTGGAGGAGCACAAAAGAGGAATGTAGGGTCTTAAGGAGACAAAGGAGACTGGAAGGGTACAAAAAGAACAATGACTGTCTATTTGGCAAAATTCCTGGGAAGAACATTGTCTGAAATAGAGCAAAATAATGTACTGACCAGCCTAGATGCAAAAAAAAGGCAGTCAAAATCTCTCAGGGGCATCTGAGAAATGGGGATTAGGATGGAAATTTATTGGTCTCTTATCGGTCTACTATAATAGATGAAACTTTTAACCAGGTGTAGCCTTCTCATTTTCAAGTCTGCAACTGGTCCAATTGCCTATGTTTAGACAAGTGTTAAGAACGATTGGAAAACTAATAAGGCACACACCACTGTTATTTTGGAAGTATGTCTTGGATTATTCCAAAAACAAATGGCTACTTATTGCATGTAGTTAACAATGTACAGTCATGACATAATACACTTTGTAATTTAAAAAAAATGTTGTAATACTTATTGTGATTTCAATTTGATCTTACCGGTAATCTACATATGCCTGTTCAATCCTCCTTTGTTATCCTGTATGTCCACAGCCCTCCTGTGTTCCTCCAATTATTTTCACTTTGTTTATGCAATACTGTCTATATATCCCATATAACCATTTCTGACTGTTAAATGTTTAAATACTTAAACTATGTTCATCCAGTCCATCCTCTGTAATTGACACGGACGTGGCAACTTGTACAGATGTTTCCAGTCCAAGTGTAATAACAGTATCTGTGTGCAAAATGCATAGGTAAAGTATTCTCTCTGCATGCAAACAATAACATTCATTTTACCTCCCCTGCAATTCAACATGGCTATGCCCACTTGCTTGTCAATTCAATAGTACGTATGTCTGGATCTGGTCCATTGTGTATACGCAGTGGCTAAGATTTTAACTTTGAAAAATAAAAAGATTAATTTCACAGGTTGGTAGCTGGGCACTCGCTTAACATCTGGGTGAAGCACCAGGCTAAAAGTTTCTAGAGAGAACACTGCATTAAAAATGTGAATGCTACAAAAAAAAATACCTAGGTAGTTTTACCCTGGTAAGTTACCCAGGCAATTAAAGAAGCATTCCGTTATCACCTTTACAATTTTCCTCATCTGCTTCGCCCCCCCCTTTGTCTTGTCTGCCTTCCCCTGTCTTGGTTCCCGTATTCTGTCTCTTTTTGTCTGCATGTTTACAAATTTCAATCTCCGCTTCCTTCTGTTTTCAAAAAAATGTTTATTGAAAAAAAAAAAAAGAAAAAAAGAAGCATTCCAGGCATGTGATTGGTGATTCCAATCACATGCCTCCTGTGCCTGCTACACAAGACGTAAGGAGCAGCATCAAAGCAGAAGAATGTCAAACTGGAGAGAACTATTTTTCTCTAGTCTCTCCAGTGTAGGAATTCAACAGCCTGAAACAGGACAGCTCATAAATGGGAGCAGAGGTGCCTTTTGCTGTCTTTGCCGTCTTTTTCCTTCATCTCTCCTTCTCTAATGTTCACGTTTTTTGTTTTTTATTTCCATATTTTGGTACTTAGCTCTTCATTTCTATTGTGTTTTGGTAGCAAGTTGTTTTTTCCTTCCAACACTTTTGTAGCCTCACTTTTATACTTCACTTCCAACACTCTTGCTCCCTTCACTTGCATACTTTTTTAACTTAATTTTCCTTCTCTTGTGAATATATAGTGAAGCTCATCTTCGGGGCTTAGCAGCCCTGCACCATTACACACAATGCAGCCTTTTAGAGCTCTGCACCCTGACATGTCAGTAGGGGTGGGCTTAGATTACATCACCAGCGTCACTGCGGCATCAGCCAGGATGCATCCATAGGGAAAGTACTATAGTGCTATATACAAAACAGTGGATCAGCTGTTCCTTCCTGCTGATCCTGCTTCCTGCTTTGCTCATCCAGAGTTTCTACAATAGATAAAACACTCTAACTCCAAGAAGTCTAAGTAAGCAATACAACCTTTTTAAAATCTGGTGGGAGCATGGAATTATTACTCAGCAAGTATACTCTACAATGGATTATACTCTATTATGCTCTCATTATGCTTTGCTTTTAATACATAAAACTTGGTTGGGAAGTTGCATATAATTCTGCATTGGGAAGCTGCATGTAAACAGCCTTTAAAATAGCATTGTTCTGGGGCTCAATTGCACTTATTTTGCTAATGTAAAGTTGACCTCAAATCCATAGATAAGAAATTAAACACTCCCCACTGCTTACTGGCCTAGACGGCCTGAGACCTCCTCTTTCAAGAAACAAAGAAAAACATCAAGGTTTTCCCTTTATATGCAGCTTTAAAAAAATCTGGTGATGGGTGAGTGGAAATACCCATAAAAAATAGTGTCTCAGTAAGATTGAATAAAATATATTCATATCTTCAAGAAGATACCCATAAGTGGGATGAGTCCCCTAAAATGGATGCGGCAATTGCAGGGATGAAGTTGGATTGATGAAGCAACACCTACCACTGCCATTGCTATTTTGGTAGTACAGAATACTGAGAAGCAAGGGGGTATAAAATAGAATTTCTGCAAAAGTCCAAGGGGTATATTTACTGTGGCGAGTTTGCAGTGAGATTGGAAAGTGGGGATGTTGCCCATAGCAACCAATCTGATTCAAGCTCTCAGTTTCATTTTACACACTGAAGAATGTGAACTTTCAATCTCACTGCAATCTCGCCGCTTAGTAAATATATACCCAAGACTTTTTATGAGGTCTCCACCCCCTCTTCAAGAATCAGAACTCAAAGCTTTATTAATGAATCAAGTTCATCAAGGATTCTACTCAAGGTTCTACTTGAACCTAATTCTACTCAAGGCAAAAGGGGTATTGCGGACTTTCCTAGATCCCAGGCGTCTGAACGAACTTATTTGCATAAAGTCATTCAAAATGGAGTTCTTAAGGTTCATTCTCCCAAATATCCATCAATGCGTGCATTTAACTACAGTGAATCTGTAAGATGCCTATCTCCACGTACCAATCTGCAAAGCTCATCAAAAATTTCTAAGGTTCTATGTAAAAGGTAATAACTACCAGTTTACTTCTCTGCCAATCAGCTTGGCCTCTTCACCAAGGACCTTTACAAAGATGTTGGTGATTGTCATCGCCAAGCTGAGATTAGAAGGGATCATCTTATGGCTGTACCTCAATAACATTTTAATTGCAAACAAATCCAAAGACCAGAAGAGTCAAAAGTCAGAAGAACACACTCACAAGGTATTTCACACTCTATAGGAATATGGAAGGCTAATCAACTGGAGCAAGAGTCAACTGCGTTCAGACACACAAGAGTCAATGCACTGAGTATAAATAAACACCTTCTGTATGACCATCACACTGATTTAAGAAAAAATTTAAAATCTTCAGTCAGCTATAAGAATAATCAAATGGAAAATATGGGTGTCAACGGCAGAATGTATAAAAGTGTCATACTCATGTTGTCAGCCATCAGAGCACTCGGGAAAAACTGCACAAGACAATTTCAAGCTTATTTCCTGCAACAGTGGGACATAAACAACCACAATTTAAGGCAAAAGATCTTTCTCTTGAAAAAATCCTTAAATTGGAACAATTTATCTTACTGTGTGTGCCTAGCTTTAGGCTAGGAAACATCATCTGTCACCTGTAATACTGATTGCAATAAATTAAATTTGCCTCCCCTACAATTCAACATGGTTTTGCCCACTCTTTCGATTGGAACAATTTATCTTATAGTGTATGGCCAGCTTTAATTCTTTGGGTTAAATGAAATGATGGAATTAAATACCACTTTATTATTTAGATATTTTTGATCACAATTCATTTTAATTTTGGGAATAAAAAAACAAATGTTCTAAACACAATTTTATTGTTTGCATATTTCAGTTTCATTAAAAAATATATATATTTTGTCATTGTTATTTTTACTATATTATTTATTAGCCTCATTTTGGGTTTAAGAAGTATGTAAGGACAGTTTTTTTAGTTAATTTAAAAACAAGAGAATAAATATTCTATAAAGAACACAGCTTTGAACTTTTTCATTATAATAATTTGTATCTATATGTGTGTCAATGCTGCTTTTATAGTTTTAATAATTTTAGGAGTTTAGTATATTTTGTATATTGCTTAAATATTTTTGTCATGTATTTTTATTTCTATACTTTTATTTCGTCAGCTGTGACAATATTATTTGCAGTGTTTTAGATTTGGTGGTCACAGCTGCAATCAATTGTTTAATTAGCAAAGTATAAAAACACATTATGTACACAGCTACACTAAAATTACAGCCAGTGAAATGCGCAAGTGTGTTGATTAAATGCTGTTTGTCTAAGGATCAGTTTTATATTCATCAACAACCAGTTTTTGGAGAAATGTCTTTAAGATTTATTCCTTAGAATACCATCTATTAATTGCACTCGACTGCCACCAACTTTTAGCCCCATCAAGCTGTTAGGGTTCCCACAATGACAAGGCACAGTACAGGAGGAAGTAACAATAGGGAACTCACTCAGGATGGTGGAAAGTAGGAAAGCCACCTGGGGCGTGGAGTCTAACCGGGCCTGGAATTCGCTGGAGCTCCTAATGGTGGAGACAGGCTGGCACTGCAGTACCACCGGCAGGTCGCGGTCCCCAGGAAGGCAGTCCTATGCATGCAGGTAAGGAATCACCAAACTAAACAAGGAAAAAACACAAACACCTGTGAACAAGGAGACTGAGACCACAACAGACTGTGCAGACAGACAAGACACAGCAGACCAAACAGAGAGGCAAGGTTAGAGGACAGGAAGCACCAGAGACATGAAGGCAAGGAGGGGCACTCAGGAATCATAGATCAAAAGAACAAGAGAGAAGTGCAGGTTAACAAGGCAAGGGACTCTATAACCGGTAAGTGCAGGGAGTATTTACAGGGAAGCCAGCCAATGGGAGGAGAGGAGTAGCCCAGCCCCCTGCTGACGTGGGTGCCGTCCCAGCTGGAGCTAATACCCTGCCGGGGCTCGTGTTTAAAGGTAGGAGACGCTCGTTGCCGTGGAGAAGCGTCTGACCCCCAATGCACCTGACTCCTGCTAACCAATGCCTGCACAATTCCCTCCGGTGATGCAAAGGAATCCTGCTGCTGCCTGGAGAACTGAGGTGGTCCATGTATACTGACAGCGAGCACAGCGATGGGAGCTGGAGTGATCGTGCCAAGATCAAAAGTGGTGTAACGGCACCTAACACCAGCCTGTGGAACAGTTTTACTTACTATCTACTGGTGACTACCATTTCCAGGTTTACAGCTGACCATCTAAACTGCTTGACTTTTAGAGTAGAATTTAGTGTTCTCTGCTCAATATCTTGGATATATCACCTTAATTCTTTACATCCAGATGGGTTAAATGAAATAGAATTAAATACCACTATAATTTATATTTTTGATCAGCTGTCACAAGCTGAGTCAACTGCCACCAACTTCTAGCCCCATCCAGCCTGTAGAATAATTTTCAGCTGAGTTGGCTGTAATTTATCACCAGCTTGTCCAGTCTCTGTGCGCAGCCTGCGCTGGGTGTATCCCTAAGATTCATGTTTCTTCATGCCATGTGCCCCTCATCCCTGCGCACAGCTCACTAGCACAGAGGCTCCAGCTGCTTGGAGCCTCTGCAAATGTATTAATCCTCGCCGCACTCACAAAAGCCGGTAATGGCGGCTTTTAAAAATGGTAGTATGTTAGAAAAATAACAAAATTTTTTAAGCAAAGAATATATATATTACACATATATATATATATATATACATAGATATAAATCCACCTCTTGATGGCACTCCAATCCGTAAGCTTATGCTATAGCGCTCAGTGTTCAGGTATATACCCAATTTTTCATACCATACTGTTTCTCCCGGCACTCATAGGCCTAAATTCACTAAGTAGGGAATTTGCAGAGGAATTGAAAAGTGGGGATGTTGCCCATAGCAACCAATCAGATTCGAGCTCTCAGTTTCATTTTACATTCTGGAGAATGTGGGCTCAAATCTGATACACTTTTCAATATCACTGCAAACTCCCCGCTTAGTGAATTTAGGCCATAGATTTCATATCCAAAAAAAAGGCAAGTCAAACCTTCAAGGTCATATCTTCATCTGATATGTTTAGTTAAAATGCTTATGTTTTTAACCTTATAAACTTAGCCATTGCACTTTACACTCCTTACATTATACCAGCTACATATATGTAATATCCACCTCATTACATAATGTGTGCTGACACTACACCAACCTCTTATATCTACAGTCACTGATCTCCAGTAGTGTATGTACCAACCTCCTTAAACTATAGCAATCATTAAGACTGAACCACTCATAGAGTGTCTCAGTACACCGAGCAGAGGGCTCTGAGTTGACATGTGCAATGCTATGAAATCTGTCTTGCAAATGTGGAAGATTTTCAAAAATTTTATAAAAAAAAAAAGCAAAACGCCAAAACACTGCGACTTTCTTCCAACTACTCAAAAGTGTCTTTCCCAAAACATTGAAGATCACAATCCCGGGATGAAGGTACCGTAGTTTACAATGAACATGCCTGATCTTCATAAAGCACAAGACATTGTTTGGTTGCATCTTTAAACATTCTAACTTTACCAAAAAATTTCACAATCTAATCTAAACAAATGGGAAGAAAAAAACATACATTGTTGCTAGTATTACACATTTATGCATGCTCGTTGGGCCGAATTGTGTATGAAGTCTTAAAGAATCATGGAACATTTTCTAATGAACAAACATTTGTCCTTTTCATTTCACAGGAAGTAGAAAATCTAAGAAAATATTTTCCATTTTGAACTATTCAAATGTGGAATTTCCAAGCAAAGGTGAGTATCCTGTACAGGTACAGTACATGAACAAATAAATTAATAAATAAATATAGGATGGTAAATTCACATTCAATGCTAAAATGCAAAAGATGTAGCTTAGACCCTGAAATAGAGGGCACAAGGTAAAAGAGGGCCTAAAAAAGAGTGCACTTCTCTACAATCCTCAAATGGAACTTACATACTAATTTCATAAGATCAACCTTCAGTGAGATGCACTAAAAACAAAGTGATAAAAAAAAAACAGAAAAATATGCAAAGACCAGAAAAGGTAATGTAAAACAAAGAAAAAAAAACTATCCCAATTTCAAAGTGTCACTCCCGCAGTATGAAATAGTTAGTGGATAGTGTAATAACTGTGCACATCTAGAATATCTAGTACAACTCCACTGTGATATGGAAAAATCTAAAAGAAATGGCTAGAATATTCATAAAAAATATAATGGACCAATAAACCCCAATATCAGCAACAGCAAACCTTCAACAGTAATATGTGTGGAGGTACAACAAGGCGGTAATGAGAGACAGTCAAAATATGACCGGAAACGTCAACATTCATTTTGCATGGTGCTTTGCCCTCTCTCAAAGAATGTTGTTTATTAAAGAGTATATTCGTGTATGCATGTGTATTTATCTCTTCTCAGAGATGGCACTCAAAAGGCTAGTTTGGCTGACAACAATGTTATTTAACAGGGTGCTCATCAAGCCCATGGGCTAATAAACACAGTTTTATTTAAGCGGCATACCCATATTTTAATCAAAATAACTAAGCCAGAGAATTCAGGGATACCAACACAAGCTTCTACGCTCTGACGAAAGTTTGTATAAAACTGAAAAGTGGGAATCACTAAAGTCTCTGTCTCGTGTAGGTGTGTATATATCTATCATAAAACATATTTTAGTCGATTTTAATTCTACATAACATAGTAACATAGTAGTTGAGGTTGAAAAAAGACGTCAGTCCATCAAGTTCAACCTATGGGATCTCCTGCGATTCTAAATTTTATAATTGAAATTGATCCAGTTTAAATATACAAGAGCTCCCTCCTGATTAAGATAATAAATAACTTACCAGTCATAACCCTGAATACCCTTTACCTCAAAAAATTTGTCTAACCCCCTCTTGAATCTATTGATCCTGCCATCACAACCTTCTCAGGCAATAAATTCCACATCCTCACTGCCCTTACTGTAAATAAGCCTTTCCTCTGCTGGTTGTGAAACTTCCTTTCTTCTAATCTTAGCGGGTGACCACGTGTCCTCTGTACGGTTCTATGGGTAAAGAGTTCATGTGAAAGCTCTCTGTACTGACCCCTAATGTATTTAAAGATGGAAATCATATCACCTCTTAGATGCCTCTTTTCTAATGTAAACATGCCTAAACTTGCTAGCTGTTCCTCATAACTCAGCGACTCTATAACCCTTATCAGTTTTGTTGCCCTTCTCTGAACTCGTTCCAGTTCTGCAATGTCCTTTTTATGGAGTGGTGCCCAGAACTGTACCCCGTATTCCAGATGAGGCCTTACCAATGATTTATAGAGTGGTAAAATGACACCGTTGTCCCTTGCATCTATGCCCCTTTTTATACTTGCTAATATCTTATTGGCCCTTGCTGCTGCT
>JABWIB010000635.1:58368-88274 GCA_016617825.1 Platyplectrum ornatum | reverse complement strand
GGATGCTGTAACCTGCCTCAACGCTGCTACACACAGCTTAGAAGGCTAAGCCCATAAGGGCGCATAAGGAAATGAGAGCGCCCCTTTTCTCATTTCCATATGGCGGAGTAGTAAGGGCACGGATGTGGGCTTTGCTCCCGCCTCCGTGCTATTCAAAGCTGATCTGCGCATGCGCAGGGCTGAATCCACTTCATGCGACCAGATCCAGTTACGCATGGGAAAAACATTGTTACAGAGTTGAGAGATGATGTTTCCTAGCCTAAGTCTCATAACAGTGTAACAGTAACGCTGATCAGTATCTGCAAAAATAAAGTATTCTCCCTGCATGCAATTCATTACAATCCCCTGCAATTCCCTGCTCTGTAGCCACAAAGCAAGACTGTACTTGTAAGTTACCAGTAAGTTACTGGTTCACCCATGTCAGCGTTACTATACGGAGTTCAGTGCACCGCACAAAGCTCCTGCTTAATGAGCACACCCAAGCTCCAATTAGTTTTTCTTCAACACCTCTCATTTATTTTTTAGGTGTAGCACCTAAAACGTTTCACACCCATCACTAATAAAATAATCATAGAAGCTCCATACAGTGTAATAACTCCTCAGTTTGAACATTCACAGTACCTAAGACCCTGATGCAATTCTTCGCTTGTAAAAGTGATTTTATCAGAAGGATCATTTTGCTGAAACACATATAAAAGACAAATAACCAATAGGAAAGTGGTACTAATTAAAACCACCTATTAACCCTTCAGTGCACTAGAGAATATACATCAATATCAATCTTACGAAGAGAGCTTCTTTAGTTGGATGGTATGCTCTTTATATGCACTTCTAAACATCAAATAATGATGTATTGTTTTTCCATTTCTATGAATGTCATTCCAGTCTGTGAATATACAATATCTATATATATATGTATGATAGTATAAACCTTCTGACATGCTATATGTGAGTACCTGTTGATTGGCATATTCACACTTCCAACTGTATGTGCCTTTGCTATCAATACTAGAGCAACTCTAGGGCTATGGGAAAAACACATATTCCAAAGCTTATATTAAATGAATAGCATTTCAGTGTAATGTTGATTTGACNAATATATTAATCAATTGCCTACATTGCCTACATGAATTAGTTGTTACTTAATGTATACTATATTTTACCACTGTCATGTTCTCAAACTATATGTCTTGATTATTATTTCTTTTATAGACAGTCTCCACCACTGTACTTCAAATGATTGCGGCAGAACCATACAATGTGCACTTGTTCATGATCTATTTATGTGTTCCATATGACAGTACATATTGTATCTGGCTGCTGCTGATACAGTAATTAGTTGTGCTTGTGTTTCATCCATAGTTTTACAGTATGAAAAGTTCTGTAGTCTTGTTTATGATACAAATGACTTGTGGACTTTCATGATTGACTTCCTGCTAAGGTCTTGTACAGATGGTTTAGAACTTGTTCTGTTGTATGTATGTATGTATGTATTAATGAAAAAAGGATTCCAAAACAAAAGTGGATGAATAGCAATGAAAAAAGGGATAAGTTTTATTTCATTTAAAAGTCAACAGACCTTCAAGAAACCAACTTATAATGATCTTATAACTATATGATCCATGTTCCTATCTCAAAATTATTGTACAACCTTCAATGAACAAATTTACTATAATTACCCACTTAATTATTCTTCGCTTGGCCGAAGTGCTTAGTCTGTATTGCTTATAAACCATTGGAGTGTTTGTTAAGTGGGTGGGTGGAAGAAGGGTGCGAAGGAACAAGTCTATTTTTAGATAGGGCAAAGATCCTAATATACGTGGCATTCACCTCTACTGCTGGCAGGAAAATGGAGGGAGAAGATAGATGGACTTATCTCAGCAAGCTGCCAATATAAATGCTGCATGTCCAATGATCAAATAATTTTATGAGCGTTGGGCATATTTAAAACAAACGATCAACTATAGCGATTATTGGGACAATCACCATAATTGTACGATCCTTAGCTGGTCAGCTTTCCCTTTAACATAAACATAACCAATAGGAGACTAGGGTCTCATTTACATTCTGCTTTACATTAGATTTACCAGGGACATCTTTCTAAATCTGGCCAAACATTATGCAATTTATTGTTCCAATAATTTATGCATTTTGCACACAGATACTGACCAGCGTTACTGTTACACTGTTATTAGACTTGGACTAGGAAACATCATCTCTCAACTCTAATACGTTTTGCAACAAATTAAATGTAACTCCCCAGCATTTCAACATGGTTTTGTCCTTTCTTGACTAAAGCTGGTCGATTGGAACAATTTATTGTATAGTGTATGGCCAACTTAAGCAAAGTTTAGGGTTTTTACAAATTTTTTAAATAAATCAAAATTGAACTGATTTAAATTGCTTGATTTTAAATTGTGATTTCATTGTTTGATTTAAATTGTCCAACCCTGCTCTTGGGCCTCTACAGCTTATAATTCATCATTGACCGCTCAAAAAAGAGTATGAAGCATTATGTGTTAAATGACTAGGTGGTTGTAAGCAGAGTCCCATAGATGATAGTCTGTCTCCATACGTGCAAGCTAATAGCCAGTCCTTGAGAGGTATGGTAATTGTACAGTAAGGGCTTAAGAGTGCACCATTGAAAAGTGTGTGTGTGTAAGTGGTCACCTCTCACAAACATGAAAAACCAGATACTATGGAGAGCTATATTTCTTGGAGCTTTGAATGCAGCAGCTGGGGAGTTCTGGTTTGATTGAATGGTATTAAAATAACAAAACTTCATCAATAAATGCATCCATTTAATATGTAAGACTTTATTACAATCTTGCCTTAGACTTAAAGACCCCATAACTGTATTTTATCTGACTAGAATACAAAATACTTCTATCACATCATGACTGGTATTTCAGTACAGTTTCAGACATTTATATCCTCAAAGTTATGACCTTGATTAATTGGGCATTCTTTGACATACTCTGGTCTTTAATTGCAATCTCACATACTGAATCCAGACTTGCATGAGAGCTGCGTTCACACAACCTGTATTTATGCACGAAAGAGTGGAGTTCACAGCACTCCCCCTACCTTGTACAGGCTTGTCCAGAAGCCTACCTTAAGTAAGTAGCAGATCAGCACTTAAAGGCATGCCCCCATCCTGCCGAGTTAGTTAGCGTACCTATGACCACGTAGAGTGTGGGAATATGAATACCCAGCCCCCATACGTTTCTCAAAAATACAAGTTGTAGATGTTATAGTGTACAAAGGAAACTTGTGTAGGTCACTTAAATGTCTTAAATCTGTTGCAGTGTCTAGAACGGCCCTGTCGGAACAGTACTGGTTGTAGCAATGAACCACGTCCGTTGGAAGCTACCTTGACTAACACCTCCCAGCATTATGCACATTTAAAGCTTTGTCAAGGGGAAGTTTACATATTAAGACTGAAGGCAACATTGGGACCCCAAGTAACGTCACANAGTTTTTGAGACTCATTTCTATGCTTTTTATGTATTGAATAAGCTAAACACATGTTCTTCTTCACTCACATCTAAAATTAAATTGTTAATCTATTTGTGTGTTGATGTGCCCATTCCACTATATTTAGCTTTCATTTAAAGAATCTGAATGAAAATATATACTTGTGTTACTGTGTCCAGTGAGAGAAATGAGCAGAAAAGAATTCTAGCAATCATGTTGGCTGGAGTTCAGACTGCTTTGTGTGAGGCCATGGTTGGATTCCTTTTTTGGAATTTCATATCTATGAAATACTGTTCATGGTCAGCATCCCTCGTGGAGAATTGGGGTGGAGGGGCATACCTTAGTACTTTTGTGTGGGCTTCCTAACAGTATTAGAGGCCATTTTTTAGCAGTTATGTCATATTTTAATTTCATTTTTGTTTCTCATTAACTATTCTTAAAAGGTTTTGCTGCAACATTTTTTAGGGGACGTTTAACATGAAAACCACCTCTGCATTTCTTACTACCCCAGCTGCTTTTGTTCGACCAGACCTGGTGAACTAAATGCATCATTTGTTTAATTTAATGAAGGAGAAATAAACGGAGGCTGGCATGTCTGGAAGCTTGTGTACACAGGGCCAGCGAGTGTTCTGTGGTAATTTGTGCAATAAGAATGATTTATATTAAAATGTGTTTATGTACAGAAATCATTCTCTAAAATTAATCATCTTTTCAGCAACAACATTGATGCTGGGTTTTTTTTCTTGTACTTCTTATTAAATCAATTTCTCTTCTTGTAAGTTGATCAGAACCAGAATTATTGTTGGTGAATACTGTCAACATAATACAAGTACAGGGTATTTGCACCCTGTGTATTATTTTATAGTCCTATGTAATGCTATCCCATTTATTGTATTTGAAATGGTAAGACAGAAGGCCTTAAATATTACAGTTTATAGAATCCATTGTCAATATTTTGTTTCAGAGTCCCTGTCTACCACTGTTTAGTTTGGTACCTGCACTCCTCCCTCTCATAGCGTTGTATGTTCTCTACTGTTCNGTTCTGTGCAAGGCAGATAATGGAATGCAATTGAGTGTGGAGAGGTAGGGAAGAGAGGGAGAGGAGAGAGCCTTGTAGGATTTGGTGAGGAGTTTGAAGACANTTCTGAAATTAATAGGAAGCCAGTTTGGAGATTGATAGAGTGGGGAGGTGGAGGTGGAGCAGCGGGTGAGCAACATAAGTCTATCTGCTGCGTTGATTTTAGATTGTAGGGGAGAGAGCAAATTAATGGGAGACCACAGAGGAGGATGTTGCAGTAGTCTAGACCGGAATTGCTTTGATAGAAAGGAAGGATCGGATTATAGAGATGAAGACGGCAGGATTGTGAGGGGGATTGAGTGGGGGTAGAAGAGAGCAAGGTGTCAAAGATGACACCCAGACAGCAGGCCTGGGTAGTGGAGGAGATGGTGGGCTCGCCAATGCTGATGGAGATAGAAGGGGCCGAGCAGATGCGGGGTGGAGAAGGAAGACTATAGTTTCAGTTGTATCCATGTTGTTGTTATCCATGTTGTTATTTTCGCTTGACATATTAGAGAATGTCAGCCAGAATGTGATTGGTTGCTATTAAATCTAGCCCTTTGTATTTGTCAAGAACAGTGCTAAGACTATAGATCGGATTTTAGACTGTGTGTATGTATTGTAGCTATGCCCAATGTATGTCAGGCCAGGGAGTGAGAAACCGCACAGGACAGCCATTTTGAAAAAGTTTGAGTAGGTTGCAGATGTACGAGAGGTTGGTGAGGGCAAGTAGTTAATTTTCAAATTACAAAAAAAATATCAAATGGGCACCATGATGGTGTTCTTAGATTGAGTTTTGCATCATATATATATATATATATATATATATATATATCTACACACACACATATATATATATATATAGTTTTATTCTGCTAAAGCCGAATTCAGAATTCGTTCACCGTTTCTTGACTGTGGAGAAAAGTGGGACAGTCTCCTCCTTAGCAGCATACACTTTTGTGTTGTGATTGAAGCACAAATCAATAGACTAATTTCTTGCACAGCTTATTCTTTTGTTGAGTATGTTCAATAGAGAGGCAGCACAAAAATCAGTATTTTGCTATAATATCCAGGTACATCCAGATAATACNTAGGCTTTTACTGAGAAAAAAAGGAAAGGAATGAATAGTGTATTTCTACATTATTGTACTCTGTCTCCTTATAGACTAATGTATATTTGAATAGTTTGTTGTTTCTTTTTTTTTTATTATATTATTTATGTTAATGCAATTCAATGGTCTTATATATGCTTTGATTACCAATATTGGCAGACAGATACAAACATGACAGAAATTGGGAATATAAGTACGATTAGAAGTCTGTTTTTACAGTTAATTAAACGAAAAAAAGAAGACATTACTCTTGTTTTAACTAAGAGGTCACAGGAAATTGATTTAAGCCTATTGGTTGGGTTGTTATGGGATTTGTTGATTTTCGTACCATAGCGACACAAAAGCTGCTTTGCTAGTAAGCTTTAGCTTATATGGATTTCAATGTATTATTTAAAAGATCTCCTGTTTTGTTTAATTAAGATCTGCAGTCTAGTTAATGAGCTAGATTTTTGGACCATTAACCCTTGGTGGTCTGATGTTCTTTCTTACACAATATTTTTTGCAGTCTATATTTTGAAGATTAAAGATGATTACAGTAGACCAGTGGTTCCCAAACTTTCGAGTTCGAGGCACCTTTAGGGTCTCGATAATTTTTCAAGGCACTCTCAACTCAAAATAATTTCNGATTTTTTAAGTTTTTGAGTAAAATAGTGTAATGACTATTTAGGTAAAGACAGAAATACTTCAGATTGACATTAAATCTTGTGTTGCTCCTATACAAGAAGTAAAATTGTGCTTCTAAGAAACACTTGCAACGGGCCACCATGTCGGAAAAGACATTTTGTGGCACCCCAATGAGAGCATCGTGGCTCCCCAGGGAGCCTAGGCACACAGTTTGGGAACCACTGCAGTAGATAATTAAATAATGAGTCCATAAGCTGCTTTGAAAATGACATAAATGGTCCAGTACTTCTGTTATATTATTTCCTATGGTTGCAATGGTTTCAGTTGTCTTATAACAGGCCTCAAGGATCCTTTTAACTATTTTGTGGGNTTTTTTTGTGTTCTTTTTAATACTATATTTTGTTTTTCTTTCATTTTAGAACGCCAACCGTGTTCAACAATGGCTTCATCAAATACCCAGGCAGCTAGTGCAGCTGGACTAAGTAAAGAGTTGATGGATCTACAGCATCTTATTCAGTTCCCAGAAGAGATTGCAAGTATTCTTACTGATCAGGAACAGGAGATTTATCGCAAAGTGTTGCCCATTGACTACCTCTGTTTCTTAACGAAAGATCTTGGAAGTATCAAATACGAGACGAACTTTCCAGATATAAAAACCTCACTGTCCACATCTCTGTTGAAACTCAAGAATGGAGAACATAACACAGTTGAAGGACTCGTGGCAAGATTTAATGAGGTAATATTTACCAGCAATAATCTTCTTTATTCCCCAATAAATATTGCTGTGTCTTCCCCATAATCCTCACATGCAAACCTGGTTTCACATGGCCTTCATATTGAAAGGTTTTCTCCTCAAAATATTTTGTTTCATTTTATAGCCTGAAATGACAGATTATGGCAGGAATGTCTCTTACTGTCTATTTCAATCCGTTATTTCATCATGTTGCTTAATAATTTGACAGCTGTCAGTTGTCACTTTTCACTGACATCATGGGAAATACAAACNAATGTTTGCTGGAAAAGCACCCAATTTGGTAAATATTATATCATAATTATAATAATAGGTTTTGTGCGCTCATTAGGACATGACTGGGTGGTACAGTTACATAACTGGGTAATTTACCATTCACTCCATATACTCATTACCAGGTCACCATGGCAACCAGAAATTAGAATCTGGCAACCGAATTTACTTTAAGGAGAAATCGCAGGTCAGCTTACCCTGCAGAGACTAAAGGGACAGAAGCGCAATGCTGGTTCTCCCNGTAGTTTCAGCTGGAGAGCAATCGGCATCCCCAAGGGACCTGAACCCCTGTCTGTGTATAAATGTGTGTATGTAAGGGTATTCACATATAAAAGTATAAATCTGTATGTATGTTAAAGTATATCTGCATGTATATATATTTTTTTTTTATAAATTAATATAATATATATATATATATATATATATATATATATATATATATTTATAGATATACCTGTAGATAGATATAGATAGATTTTGTATATTGGTATAAGCTTGGTATACTCAGGTTTTTCAACATTGATAGCAGTGTGCATGGTCAGTTGATGCTATTAAACTTTATTTGATTTAGGTTTTGGGAGCTCCTAATTTTCACATTCAGTGATGGAACCATAATATCTGTGGAACAGATGGTAAAAGCTGAAGCAGACTTGGTAGCAAATCGTGTCAGTGTGTATAAACGAATCTGCATTCTCATCAGTAATTGCCGTTTTAATTGCCGTTAATATCTTTTAGATATATTGTATCTTGTTAAATTTTTAGCAGTGTGCACCCTGTGTAACCAATAAACATTTACAGCCAAAGGTCACACATGAGTGCATTAACCCATCTTGAGATTGATTTGTGGGGTTTTTTTTTTATATAAACATTAGTCTGAGGAAATTATTCAGTGCTGGTTTCTTTAGTTGTATGAACCTTCCTGTTAAAGCAGATGGTTGCAGGTCTTGCACATGGCTCCTTATAGTATGCAGATGACGACTTGAGTTGATAACCTCCTGAATACTCCATTTGACTGTAGGCACTTGGTTTTACCAGATGTAACATTTCAAGATACCCTTTTGTATGAAGGGGTTAAGCTTGTTCTGGGAGCATGCTGGCTGCATGGTGTGTCCGTGGCTCTTCTATCAGTCACAGCTTTCCTGCTGTCACTGGTGCAGACAGTCGCAACATCTGAATAATGGGAAGATGTGGCATGGTAGTAGGATTGAGAAGAATATAGATTTTACCCTACTTCATGTTTCATATTTAAAGATTGGGTTTTTGTGTGTGGGCATGTTCCCAGGAGATACATCCTGGTAAAGTATTTTCAGGATAAGATTGTTGTATTTATTTTGTGTGTGGTCCTCGCCAAGTACACTCCAATCATAACTGTGCATAACTAACGACCAAATAATATATATACATATAGTTCCCATACCCTATTGGAAAAGATGTGTAAGCCTGAGAGCCTGGTGCTGAGAGTTTGCTCTCATTTCTGTTTATCTTTTAGAAGTACATAGACAGATTTTTGTTCCTGGCTAATGCAGTTTAGATTTTATTGGTGTCTTGTAATAAATGTGTTCAGTAACAGTTATACAATCTGGAAAATTCCTCTCTTATGGTTCTTGTGGTGTCTTCATCATTCAACTACTTAATGCTCCACACTCAGGCTTAAGATCAGAACCCCCCCCCCAGCAAATCAGACCCAGGTCCTTTCCCCCACAATCCAACTTAAGTTGAACTCCCTACCCAGCTAATTAAACTCAAACCAGAAATCCCCCCCCCCTTCCCCCAGGTTAACTCAGATTCCTTCTCATTTAATTAAAATGAGATCTATACACAATTTTCACAATCATACGTTGTCTCTCTGCTGTTGGACTCAACAAAACTTACCGAAAGAAGATCCGGGTAGCTGGCGGTGTTAACAGATGCTACCCGGATCACCTGCTCATCCTGCTTATCTGCTGGGGAGGAAGGCCGGGGCAGGAGGACTATTTAACACAAGGGAGAGGGAATAGACATACAGTCACTGCCCCCCCATACAATTCCTGGGTAGATGGAGCAGAATGAGCGGAGTTAGTGCACTGGCCGCAGAAGACTACCTTGTTAGAAACCCCATTCCAGGGTTGTCAGTGTGAATGGTGTATTAGCGCAAAGTCATTTTATATATCAGAATACACTTTATTTTCAGAATTATCACAATATTATTTTTTATTTTGGAAAATGAAAGTTGCAAGTTTATCTTCATCTGCCATTAGGGCCAGATTAAGTGCCACATGGGGCCTGGGGCTGAAAATGATGAAAGGCCCATTGAAGTAGCCAGCGATAGGTGGGTGTGTGTCGATTGATATGTGTGGTGGTCAATGATATGTACCGTTCATTAGCACACTATTTATGGGCCTTTTTGACAATGGAGGCCTGGGGCTGTAATTTCATTAGCCCCATTGTTAATCTGGCCCAGTCTGCTATGCACATAGCTACATTGACCACAATAATAATTGTGACTATTTAATCAATAGCACAGCCAAACGCCACATTAACCAATACCTAACCTGCTCTTTATGCTCAACAATCTAATATTAGTAACCACGTCCTGGTGGTCTCTGTGGTGCATCCTAACAATTTATAGACCAAACGGGTGTCAGGGGTAATGTACAGTGAAACATATTAGGGTAAAAAAGGGATTATGTTTCGCCTGTACTTAAATCTTCCTTTTAAATGTTACATCACCAATTCATTTATTTATTAATAGGTTTTTATATAGTGCTAGTGTATCACATTGTGCTTTACAAGGTTTCGTAAGATTTTCCCCTTCCACTTGTATATACTCCAATACAGCACTATGATTCTCTTCTTATAATTAAACAACCCCAGAGTCTGTCTACTTGTATTGTCTGTGTTTTTTCTTTGCATAAATAGCATTGCTTCATATTTTGCATCTAGGAGTTACATATTAAGATGGGAAAAGGAAAAAGAATTTGTGCTGTTTCACATAGGCTTACAGGCTAAATTATTACGCAGTCCAGCACTATGTGCATCATGTGTGTAACAGTTTATAGAATAAATACTGGTAAATGTCCCCATTCTTCTACTAAGATTGTATTTACTATATTATTATTTAAGCACTTAGCATTTAGCATTTCTAATCATTCCTGTTTCTAAACTTCCAAGAGAATTCTTAAGCATAGAGTCACGCTTTTGTTGGCCTCAACTTGTGAGTGCCTGATGATTTTCTGGCTATTCTAAGAAAAAAAAATCTAAGCTCTATTTACATTGAGGAAGCCAGGATGAATTTGGGGACGACAGGACTGTAATCGGAGGTAGAGATTTCTTATGGTTATTTTATCTTGACTGTAATTGTTTTAACTGTTCAGGAGCTGAATGTTTTAAGAGACATTTAGGAAATACACATAAGAAAATTCAATGTATTTAGTTAGAAGTCTGAGAATGGCCCATGCTCTAATCTGAAAATAATGACAATGGAAATGTCTATTAAAACTGGAGGAAAATAATAATGGGAAGGGATGGAATGAAGAGCCGGCGATCGAGCTTGAATCCGATTGGATCTTATTGAGTCGCCTACGTTCAAGAGAGGGGAAACGTGAGTAGGCTGTATGCCACTGGTACATATCATTTGGCCCAACAATTCTTCACCATATGGTATTTTCGTTCTCTTTTGGGGTCGATATATTCCATCGGAGTGGAGAAGGGGAGGAAAATATATGCCTGTTGGAGACTTCGATTAATACTGGACGTTTAAAAGAAAGAACTGAGACATTTATTGAATATTGAGACTTTATTTGGTGATTTAAACATTGCCAGCGCCTCATGTTGATATAATCCCATATTTGTATTATTGTCATGTTGTGTGGGCACTGGGTGTGTGCCCGGTGGATTGTGTCGGTGGGGCTGCAGGTAGAGCGCAGAACCCTAATCTCTATTGCTTATTGTATATTGGAGGAAAATAATGTTTAGTTACTGATAGAGTACTAGAAAGAGTTTTCTGTTATGGATATGTGATGCCCTGGTGCAGATTGAGCTTCGAACTTGCAGGTTTATTTGTGATATACCAAAGCTCTCTGTATTGGGTGGCAGTGATACTTACATTGTATAGTGGTTAGTATAAATCTCTATAGTTCCTAACTGTTGTATCTATTGCATAGCTATTTTTCATGTTCTTAATTGACTACAATCACTACACCAAACCCTTCTATATTATATACTGTATATGGGTTCTTTTGCTTTTATTTGGTTTATTCTTTGTTGAATCTTGCAGATTTTTCACAGGTCCACTTTTAGTTCCCAGTCTGCCTCTGACATTTTAATGAAACAGCTAATAACATTATAAAGCTGCTATGTTATAAATCTGTGTCTGTCTTTCATGTTTGTTACTGCATATTATGACATTGTATCATATGCTATATATGATTTCATGTTTGTTATTGTATTGTTACACTTTACCCCATGCTATGTATGCCACTATGTACAGCGCTGCAGAAATTATGTGGCGCCTTATAAACATTATTATTATTAATAATAATAATATTAATAATAATGTTAGAAGCCTTTAATAAATTAGACTAATGCTAATTCCACTAGTATCTGTGATACCTTTATATGTTAAAATGCAAGGAAAGTTTTTGTAAGCATACAATTGGTCCTACTAATACACATTAAAAACAAAATGTTAATGTAGGTTGGGGAATGGACACAGACATTGTAGCCTAATGGAGACAAAATTGTCTATATAAAAACATGCCTTTATGTCTTGGACATTTGAATATCACCAATATAATTTTGACTGTAACTAAAAAAAGACGTTACTGTTTTTAACATAGAAAATATAGTAGTCAAATGTCCACAAAAACAAATTTAAAAGAGAGTAGTGACCTTTAAATTTAGCAGTAATAAAATCTTTGACCACCTTGGCCAGTGCAGTTTTCGGATGGTGTTGGGAGCAATAGTCAATGAAGAGAATCCACAAGGTTATGAAAAAATAAAATTGTGACTGAGTGAATTGAAGACAACTCTACTGAAGAGCATGGAAGATGAGATCATTTGAGAGAGAGTTGGGATCAGAGTTTCTTTGGGCTCAGTATTATAATGCTCAGTGAATTCTTTATTAAAGACATGAAGATACCATTAGTTTGCGAGATTGTAGTTAAGGTTGGAAGAAGCATAGAAGATACACATTCAGTGATTTGTGAGGGTGTAGGATTAAGAGGATAGGTAGTAATGTAGAAAAAGAAAAGAAGAGCAGATAGCTCATCTTCATTTATGGAATGAATTGAGGACTGCCACTGTTATCTTTACAGTAGATCTTTATGGAAGTTTATGTATATAACGTTAGAACTAAAAAATAAATGTTTGCCAAACAGGCACGCCATTAAGTCACACAATTTCCTATGTCAATGTTTGTAGAATTCCTGATTATATGTGAGCTTCCGAGCAGGTGGAGTAGATGATCAGTGTTAATACATAGTTCTTTTGAACTAACTAAGGAATAGCATAGCTTAAATCTGTACTATACGCCAATGAGATTGCGATAGATTTGTACCTACAAGGAACATCNTGTGTTTGGGCAGAACATGTCTGGAGTTGTCAGCGGATCTGTTAATGTCTGCAACTTCAGTGAAAAACTCCCAACTCCCCATTCCAAATTCAATACATAAACACAAANCATCTATCAAATTACATTCTAACCAATGATTATGTAATGACAATCAACATCATTGCTGGTGTACCTAGTGGATACAAAAGCAGGAACATTTTCCGCCTATGATGTTTGATGACATGGCATGTCTCACACTGTGATGAATATCTAGGGCATGAACAATAAAAAGCATCTGAAAAGCTTTCTAGTCACAAAATGTTCTCACTGTGGCCTCTTTTGTCGTAGTTTTATGTAATCTTTGTTCATAGGCTATAGGTATAGTTAAGATGTTGTGTTTCAAGCTGTTTTAATGCAAGGGATTAAACTAACGCTAAAATAGGATTTTGAAGGCAACAACATCTGCAATTTGCATACATTATTGATTCTTTAAAAATAACGCTTTTCACGCATGCCAGTGTTTGAAATGGACATTTAATAGTAGCAGTGTGGATTTTAGATCAGGGAAAAACGTTTCAGATTCGAGTTCACATTCACCAGTGTAAAATGAAACTCAGAGCTTGAATCTGATTGGTTGCTAAGGGTAACATCCCCACTTTCCAATCTCACTGCAATTTCACTGCTTAGTAAATATAGCCCCTGGTGTCAACTATAGGTTACAGGTAGCAGCAGATAGTGCTTTTGTCAATGGATACTGCATGCCATATGTTCACTGTACAGATCACTGTACATTTCAGATGAGACTTTTTTCAGATAAAAATCTATTATATTAAATGTTTTTATTTCATTTTAGAACATTGATAGGCAACATGCCCTTATGTCCTTTCTGTAGTAAGCTGGCCACTAACTAGAGCGATTATCTTTCCAATTCTCCAATTATTGAAAATTGGCTGAACTATTGTAGTGTGCGGTGCTAATTTTTTTCTGAAAGATAACCATAATCGTTCAAGAGAGGCCGGCAAATGATAATCTGATCTTTCGGAATTCCTGATTGATTATCATTTGAGAGGGTCCAATATTGGGTAGTGTGTGGGCATTTTGGATAATCGTGAACAATTTTACAATGTTTTTTTCAGTTACAATGATTTTTTCTTAGCTAGCTCTAAGACATCCTTTTAAAAAAAAACTCTTTCCCCCACCCCTCTTAGCTACACCCTGCCATTTGCCCACTTTTTCACATTCCAGGTTCTTCTGCAATCCACCCCTGCAATCCACCCACCCCCTACATCTACATCTTGCATCCTGATCTGTTACCCCCCTCCCACCCATCCTCAACCATTATGTACACAATACACATCAATTGCCTGCATGCAAAAACTATACACAAGATCACAGCATNATACAGTAACAGTACAAGACACAGATATATCACAAAGATTATTAATAACCATGGTCATCCTAGACATAGCGTCTGCAGGGGTAAAAAAATATGTGACGATAATAGTTCTAGTGAGTTGCTATTGGTTATGTAGTACATTGTAAAAATTGTATAAGGTATATTATCACATATAGGTGCCTGCCTAGTTGAGTGAATAATTTTTTTGCTGAGCCATTTGACCTCTGCAGTATATCAACTCACTGGTTTAATATTTATGCCTATCTCATGTGTGACCCATCCTTCCAGACAGATAATAGAGATTAATGGCAGATCTTAACGTATCTCGGTTTGGAAGAAGTTTATGACTGGTTGGTTGGACTGAGTCTAAACAATGCTCTGCATTCCATATATAAATTCATCAATGCAATGCCTGGAAAACTTATAGTTTTATTATTCCTCTGAAGCGAGAGTTGTAGCAGGAAGGTTGCATAAACCACATGACTGGGCTTGAGGTTGCTAGGAGTACCAAGAAACCTCACCATTTGACTTAATAAGGAAACAGTGTAGGTTCTTGCTTACGTTTAGCCCATACAGCATATGCATAACCTCTGTCAGCACGCAGAATGGTAAACATGAGCAGGGGTTTTTTTTCCCTTTCTGTTAAATACTATAACACAGAGAAAGCATTCCAGATACTGTCTGTTACTGCTAATGTGCCGTGTGATGCCACTTCTTTGAGAGATTCCATTGCTAGCTACTTCAAATACTCAAAGACAAATCAATAAGTACATTCAGATTGTGCCTGTCAAATAGCAGAAGACCATTCTCAGTTACGCAGTACATGTAAACACTCCGGGCTGCGCTGTTAGCTTTAACTTGAAAGCAAGATATATTTTAGTGTTTTCACTATGCAGGGATGCTCAGATATAGGACCGGTGTTTGTAGCCGGCATGAAGTTGTACAAAATAAACTTGCATCCTGCTGTAGGCCATGCGAAAACGAAAATGTGCGTTTCTCATGATTCAAATAAATACATTTTTTCATATACAAAATAATAACATTAAAGATTTAGATAGTGGAAATGTGTGATGATTCCAAACCATCTGATTGCCAAAGACAACATGAACAGTGTACACACATTGCCTGAGAGTCACTTTGCCGGTTGCACTGCTATATCGTTATATAGGATCAGCACAGCTTCAGTGATATTGTGAATGGAAAGCTACAGATGTGATTGTGGAATTTTTTCGGAGCCATTATGTCGGCAATCCAGGATACTTTATACAATTATCAGGTATTGATCATCAGCTGACTAGTGTTCCTATAATTGCATAGCCGAGTGTCTTTGCTTTTTTTTGTTTTATGAGTGATTGCAGTTGAGCGATAGCATGGAACTAAACTCTGACATTTTAATATGCTGAATTTGCATAAATCTATGCTAAATCATTGTGTGGTAACATATCCACAATTGTTTCAATTTCAGAAATGAGATTATGTAATACGTTAAATGGGATAAATTTGATTTCCCTTTTCCAGAGAAGATCCTGCCAGCAGATTAGATTATTATGGTGGTTACTCATATTCACATGGTTCCAGCATTAATAACGTTCTTCCTACATTAATTTTCCATATGGTTTCTAATTAGGATGAAATGCTTAACTAAAAGTGACATAAATGACATCAGAGGATGGTCCGTATCCTTGAGGCTGGTTGTGCGGTTGATTTGTGGTTCTATTCGGTGTCTAAGAGCTTAACGCGTAGTTTGCGTGTTACAATGCTTCTCTGTGGAATACTTTTTGTTGCCTAGTGATGCAGACAAATGAAGTCGCAGTAAATTCTATGGATCTCCAGGAGCATATACAAGATCCTTCCTGCGATCCATCATTCCAAATAAGAGTTTGAACACAATAACAATGTGTCTGGTAAGAAGCTAATAGGACACATTNAGTGTAAAGTACAGTCTATATATGTTCTCAGCATTAGTGCGGGTCATCTGTTCTCAAAAAGTTTCCTATTGAGCAGCATCCTTATAACATATACATTGCCCACACTGGGGTACTAAAACCCAAAATGGAGTTAATAGGATATTTTGCTTTCAGCCCTGTAAACAGCATGTTATAGATTATATAAATGAGACTATGTTCATATGGTGTATTAAAGATGAAGATTTATGCATATATTAATGGAGCTGTTATATTTGGAGTTCCAGACTGATTGTATAATTCTTTTGAAGGCTACTATTTTGTGGGTAGTTTTTTAGGTCCTGATCCTTGTTTAGTAAGATTGTTCTGTAGGTTTGCAGTGTTTTGTTACAATGCCATCAACTCAATGCACTCCCTGGCACACTCTTTGCATGGTCAAGAAATTGTACACATGTTCTGAAGCATGTCTTAATTTTATGCACACATCATTGTGCAGGAGGGTGATATACAGAGAAGATCTGCTTCTTATAAAATTTAAATGCTTCCCTTGCCATTATTCGTCTTTCATATGCAAGGTGTGATAGGACACCCCATGTATGCAACATTCCTTGCGAATTCCCAGCTCTGGGCATGTGCAGTGTACATGTATGGACAATTACTGCGTCCCGTGCATGCAGGGATTGTCAGGGCTTATTAGATCAGTAGATCAGGCCCCAAGATAGAGATTTTCATGCAACAAAGCAGCATAAAGGATTCAAAATGTGTCTGTAGGAATTGCTGGCCTGGTGAACAATTGGGGCATTCCTTGTTATCTGTTATATGCAAAAAAAAAAAATTCACTTGCACTCAAATTAACAGTGACTTCAGCTAAATAACACTCATCTTACACATCAGCCAAGAATTGAAGTGTGGGTTATCCTCTGATTATTATAAAAATCCATTCTGTCATGTTTACTCTAGTCAAGTAAGCAAGGAGCTTGAGAGGGGGGCAGACTGCTGAAGCCTTTTATATTCAGAGTAAATGTGCGCTCTTCCAGTCCAGAAGCCTTCACGTTCAAAACATAGTCCTGTCCAGTCTGTGGAAGAAAAAATCGTGGGAACAAAAGGAAATAAATATCTCTCCTTGGAGAATAAAGAGCATAAGTACTTGTTCTCTAAATTTGACATTTTGAGGAATTGTTTAAAGCAGTTATGGCTGCAATGGATAATGTAAATATGAACGATCTTAAGCCCAGATGTTTTCTGCAATGATTGTGCAGTGAGAAGAACAATTGAAATTTGCTTAAATTTTTCACGAATAATCTATGTGTTTTAACAGAGCATAAATAGTTTTTTCTCACACTACATAGCTTGTCGCTTTTGAGGGTTTGCTCCAGAGTTGGAAGTAACAGCGAAATAAATAGGCAGAGCGCAAAAAAGAAAAATAAATGATATTTTATAGCTCAAATCTAAATTAGAGGTTAAAATTAAGTGCTTTAAATATTTGTGTGACACTCCTCTCTGCTTCCTTTGCTCCCTGTATGAATTCTCCTCTCTGCTCCCTCAATCCACCTCTCCAAGTCTCCAGTCCTCCCCTCCTTTTCTCCTATCCATATATTTCAACCTTTATATTTGATAATCTTTCATCTTCACTTACCTTCCTTTCTGCTATAGCAAGACATGCGCAGTACCTGGTCCACAATGGTTCAGGCACTGTGCGTGGTCCACAATGGTTCAGGCATTGTAATTAATATACTCACCTCCTATTGTAACATGAATTTTTGCAGATTTATTCGTATTTGGACAGTTACTTGTCAAATGTTTGCAGAGATATCATGTTGCTGAAATGAGGGTGAAAGGTGGACACAAGATTTGTGCTTAGGAGAAGTGCTGGAAGCGATTACAATAACTATTTGTATATGGTATATATACTATTCCATTATCATTCTGTTAAAACACAAAATGTATTTTTTTCATGTTGTCCTTCACCAGTAATAGATTCTGGATTCACAGTAGGTGATGATCGTATATTTTTCCTCTGATATTTTATGCCTGAGGGTGTAAATAACCATTGAGTTCAATCTCGCGTTCATCCTGTGCATTACATAGGTAGCTGATGTCACTAAATCATATGATTTACATATTTACCCCCTCATGGACTGCAACAGAGAAAAATTGCCTTACACACTAAACTGGATACAGCACTGATCCAGATGTTAATCTAGATCTGGGGGGGAATTCAGTAAGTGACGAATTGCAGAATTCGTCAGTTAGTGAATTCCCCCCCTGGTCCAGATTTTGTAACTTCCCTCCCCAATGACAAAACACTCCAGCTGTTGAACAGTCTTAATAAATACATAGAAAGCATTATTTGTTCATGTGCAGATGTGTGAATGTTAACGCACCTACACCTTTTTAATCTATAACAAATTGTAATATGTTATTTGTAGTGCAGAGCTTATTAAGGTGTACACATGTGATATATGAAAACAGGATAAAGGAGGGTTCAATGGGTACCCCTTTGGTCTGTAAAACCCTTCTATTTTGTTATGAAGCTTGTTATGTTTCTATTCAGTTCCCTTCCAAAATCGTAAAGAAAGACATGAATGTGTATGCTTGCCATAGAAACTGAACTAAGACATTGGCTTTCCTTAAAAGGGTAAAATGATTATTTTTTAAGAACACAAGCCTTGCTAAACATCCAGATCATGTTTTGGTACTTTTCCCATACAAATAACTGAATAATGCTATTGAAATAAAATTTTCTTTTGTTTTACTTTGTGCTGCAAATACTTAGCATTGGGGCTTATTTCCTCTAGCTTGCCCTGCTTGCTATTAACACATTCCTCCCTTATTTCTTTTCACTGTTATTTCCAAGTAATGATCAAATGGTGCCAAGTATTTTTTTTTTTAGGATATTGTATTGTATTTTAAGACTATTTACAGCTTATACATGTGCTTCAATTATTTTAGAATTTTAGCTGTCTCTGTCTTTCATACATAGAGTGATCAGCTCTAAAAATGTCACTCTCCTGTATTACATAAATCTCATTAATACAGGAAAAGTCAGAGACGGCACTATGATCTGTAGTACAGATTCATTGATGAAAACTCTGCCTCAACCCAGGTTTCGGGGAGAATTGCGACTCTCCAGGGATACGGGATTGTTGCCCAGAATTTGGTAATCTCCCTGAAATTCTGGGAGCCTTTAAGTAAGGGAGAATCCATATCCATAGGCTAACCATATTGTATGTACATACTCAGGACAGGGAAAATACAGATTTTGATGGCACCTAGAGATTGGTATCTGGCAGTCATATTGTCATCAAGGTAAAACCACCAGATTATGCTTGGGGTGACCAGTGAGGACTAAAACGTCTGGGGAAGAAGGTGGTTTCTCCTACCACCACATTATCAGCTGCAGAACCCACCAAGGAGGAGAAAGGACTCATGTGGGCAATGAAACTGTGTATGTGTGTGTGCTGACATAATGGGGGGCAGCTTTGCAGAATGTGGGCCGACGCAAGCTGCAATCCTTTTGTAAATTGTGTATATTCTATTTCCAGGTTAGTTCATGGGTGACCTGGCTGATCCTTGCTGCAGGCTCTATGGAGGAGAAACGAGAGGTCTTCTCCCACTTGGTGCACATAGCAAAGTGTTGCTGGAACGTGGGCAATTACAACGCTGTGATGGAATTTCTGGCAGGACTCAGGTACTTCTTAATAGAGGAGAGGTAATAGCAGCTGTTATAAACATCAGCTGGCACCATGTCAGCCTGAATTTAAAATAGCCATACAATTACAAACTTTTGTGTGCTATTTGGAAATAACCCGAAGAGGTCATGATGTTTACATGCCTCAACCAGTCATGTTTAATCTTTTACAATATTAAGTGTAGTTAAAGTAAACTTTAATGCTAATGAAGAATTTGAAAGAATGGAAAACATAATGGTGCAGTTTGACGTGCAGAGTACAGGACAGCACACATTTCATTTCACTTTACAGTATTAACCTATGTGTACAGTGTTTTTCACACTTCATTCCTGGCATAACATGTCTCCAACAAAGTGTTAGCAGAAGTTTTTGTATGTGGTTAAAAAGGAGCATTTACAGTTGTACTCGGACCATATGAACAAACAGATCCATTAATATACTTGAAATCCACAGATTCTAAAGTTTAGACATGCTAAGATGTGACACATCAAATTATGCATGCTGGGTTTATGTAGCTAAATCTATATATATATATATATATATATATATATATATATATATATATATATATATATATATATATATATATAGATAGATAGATATATATTAGTCAAAGGGGCTGATTTGATTATACAGCTTGCGTAAGGGGGAAACTCGCTCAAGTTTTTTTGACACTTATAAAGATGAGCGAGATATGGCTACCGTAATGGATGGGAAAAAGAGAATCTGCCCCCAAAGCTATAATATTACAATATATGTGTATATTTAGAATGTCTATACAGCTGACATGAAATTGTTTTTCCATTAGGTCAAGGAAAGTGTTGAAAATGTGGCAGTTCATGGATCAAAGTGACATAGAAACAATGAGAAGTTTAAAAGATGCCATGGCTCAACATGAATTCTCATCAGAGTATAGAAAAGTGGTGAACCGAGCGTTAAATATCCCGGGCTGTAAGGTTGTTCCTTTCTGTGGAGTTTTTTTGAAAGAACTATGTGAGGTTCTCGATGGAGCAGCAAGTATACTTCGATTATGTCCGCGCTACAATTCTCAGAATGAAACACTGGAGGTAACTATGGTAGTATATCAATCATTCATCCATTCATTGATACATTCATGCAAATGTTTTTATTTCGTTACGACATATCATGTTTTTAAAATTTAAAACAGAACTGAATGTAACAAACAGACTGGGGGTGGGGGGACTGCCTGCAAGCTTGCAATATGTATAACATTGGAGCAGCCAGATGGTAAAAGTGCTCTGTATGATTCAGTCAGTAATATTAATAGGTGTACTGAGAGTCATTTTAGTATAAAGAGAATGTGTTTAAGTTTGTGTTAAAGTAGTTATAAATATGGTAGACAAAGGTTAAGAAGTAGGTTGATATATTTGCTAAGCTTGTCTGAAGGGTAGCCTTAAAGGGCAAGGAAGTTTATTCCAGAGGGGGTGCAGCCCGGGAGAAGTTCTGTAACCAGAAATTCAAACATTCATCAAGTTTAGAGGAGAGCTGCAGATCCTCATTAGCTGTAAGGAATGAAGTTGCTGAATAGGAATATTTCGGAATAGTTAAGCATCTATTAAATAGTTATTTGTAGTAATAACCTAATGTCAGAATACAGACAGCTAATATTTAATTGTATTATTAATGGCAAGCTTAATTATATATTTTTTAAATTCTGTCAAACAATGTAGACACTGATAGTAAACTAGCTATTTGTAGAAACGGGAAATGTTTTTAGATCCACGTAAAAGGATTTAGAAACAGATATAGAGAAACGCGTAGCTTTTAAAGGCAGGTGGTGACAGAGATGTATTTACACGGGCCAAGATAGTTGCTGCGAGATCAGGAGTGAATGGGAACATTTTTGTATATAAGATGAAACTGAAATCCAAATGACCCAAGACTGAGCCAGATTCAGAATAGAGATTAGATAAGTTATGTGTGAACCAGGAAAGGGTGGTGCTCTGAATACTATTGTAGCATTTGTATGACAAGTGAATGGTCAGCCGTGTTAAAATAGATCCATGATAATTAGAAGAACGTAAATGACCTTTTAGATCTAACAGTGATTTTATGATAAATCATCCAGAAGATTGGTTAAGGAGAGGAAGTGCGTGAGGCGAATGAAGCTGAGAAATGGGAGGATAGTTTGAGAGAGAATAAGAGAGGTCAGTGTGTGCTTAAATGAAGAATGAGAATATACCAAATGAGATGAGGATTTCAGATTATATTACAGGTTGGAGTTAGCACAGAAGATAGACATTGACTGTCATGAGGGTGTATGGCAGTGGTTCCCAAACTTTCTCAGTCGAGGCACCCTTAGGGTCTCCATAATTTTTCAAGGCACCCCTAAGACAGAATAATTTCAAATTTTTAAGTTTTTGAGTCAGAATAGAGTAATAACTATTTAAGTAAAGACAGAAATACTTCAGGTTGATATTAAATTTTGTGTAGCTTCTATACGAGATGTAAAATTGTGCTTCTAAGTAACACTATTAACATAGCACCACATTGGAAATATTCCGCAGCACCCCAATGAGAGCGTCACGGCACCCCAGGGAGCCTAGGCACACAGTTTGGTAACCACTGGTGTATGGGTAAAAGGACAGGTTCATGTTTTCCAAGCCCCCTAATGACCATGATACTTACTGTAAACAATCATCTAATGGAATATCCTTGTAACACAGTGACCTGATTTAGGCGTTTATCGGCTTAAAAATCATAAGCACTCTATTTATTAGGTTTAATTTTTTTTTGTAAAAACTCAGTTAATGAAGAAATCAAGGGTTAAAATGTGCAGATTTTTCTTCAACCTTAGTGTACCATAAAACAAAAGCCTCACAATCTCATATCATACATTGCAGTTTGTATCTGACTATAATGGTCAAGACAACTTTTTACAACGAATAGGAAAAGATGGTTTAAACAACACTGAAAAAGAATCAACTGTCAACAATATCATGCAAACCATTCGCAGCTGCAACCGCAGTTTGGAATCTGAGGAAGGTGAAGATAATAGCACCGACAGCGGCACCGCCAGAAAGAACTCTGTAATGGATAGGAACCGATTTCAGTAAGTTTTCATTTTCACCTTTATTCTCTCTGCTTTGTTTTACAAGAATATTTGTGTTACATATCATTGTTCTGAGAATTACTAGCAGTCCATATTTTATCTACGGCTGAGCCAATGGATCCACTTTTGCTCCAAGTTTTTTTTTTTTGCATATAAAATATGCTTTGTATTTTGTAGCTCAGATACTTAAATCTTGTCTGTCAGTTTATCTTCTTGCAAAAAGCTATTGCAACAAGGCTAAACCATTCGGTTTGATACAGGAAGCTTAAGAATGTTGCTATCTATGCTGGAATTTCTAGGACTCTGAACAATAAAAGAAATAGTTCAGTTAATGTAATATGCATTTATCTTTCTTGTGCTATGCTTCATTGTTTAACTGTTTGTTTTTTTGTTATTTTATTTTTATTTTATCATCAATACTTTTTATTGAGTTTTCCAAAAATGATTGGGTACAGAAAGTAAAAAAAGGACATAACAACATGGTTACCTTGGAGGCAGGAGCAGAGGGACATTCAAATACAACACATCAGTGTAAATACACAGCAATGACAAAAAAATGTAATGCAACAAAACTGCTATGCTGTCCAGTATTACAGACCATGTTAAAAAAAATCGCAGGCTGCTCATTGAGACTGAATGGTATGGGGAACCGTTTCGGGAGAGGATGGAACGCACAGCAAACCAGCCTCAGAGGCAAGGCACTCCTGCCATGCAAACCGTTCAAGAATTGGGGAGGAGGTGAATGTAGAATACGACACTCCTTCAGTTTTCATAAGTAAATGGAATTGTAGATATTGAGGAATTGTAGTGGAGATCCAGGCCTGTGTCTGGAGTGGGGTGGTTAACCAATTAGTGTTTATATAAATCACTAAGTATAACTGCTTAGTTAATTTACATTATTAGAGGTGATACAATTAGCTTGCTATTTTTCTTCATGTTATATATAAGGCATTGAAATGTACCAGTATATTGCCGTATGCTTATTATTAAGACTTTATGTTTTAATAAGATCTACAATCTACAATCATATAGTTAGAACACACACATGCAGCACATCAGATGCAAACAAAGCAATAAAAATAAAAATCTAAATAACACACAGACAATATTTAAATATTTTCATTTCATATTATTCGCAATTAGAGGCTCGATAACAGAATTACATTTCTGTTGTGCATAACAGAGGACGTTCTTGCCTCAACCATTACATTTTGACATTCAGGCTAACCAATAATGATATTTTTAAGGCTGGTAAGAGCCATTTGTTGTAGAGAACATTGGCAGGTCATTTATTTTGGTCTGTAAAATAAGCCTGCAGTTTCCTGTGAATGTCTGCTTATTTCATTTACCTACAATTCCAAATCTCATTTTAGTGAAATAATTTGTTTTGCTGAATCATTTTCTTAATATTATTAAAAGCATCTGGTTAAAGATGGGGTAAGTATCACGAGACAGGTGCCAAGGTGGATTTTCTACTAAACCTTTTGTGGTGTACATTTTTAGTGTCTATATATTCAATCATACATTATTTTGCTCACACTGCTCCTAAAACCCTGGTTACTCCCAGGTCATCCTTCGATGACAGTACAATTTGGAGAAACAATACAAATTGGTAAACAAAACAACAAGCATAGGCACGGGTACAAAGTGATTAAATAGAGATGGGATGTGAACTGGTGTGGGATGTGGAGTCATGTGGAGTGCAAAATTAGAGAAGGTCAACTAGTCGAAGATCAACAGAATTGATTAAGAAGTACAGAGGTGTTAACATAGGAAGGTGGAGGGGAAAGGTTGTTGGCTCTTATTCATGTTAGGGTGGACATCATACAGGACAATGACTCGAGTATAAGCCGGGGGGGGCACTTTTAGCACAAAAAAATGTGCTGAAAAACTAGGCNTATACTCGAGTATATACAGTATCTATCTATCTATATCTTGTACGTAATAATGAACCCACCAGTAGATGTTGCAAAACTAAGCAATACTGCAGTGTTTACTTGGAGAGTAAGGACCTGATTCAGAGCTGTGCATCTTCATGGTTCCCGTGAAATTAAGACCCATTCCTCGGCCCTTCTCTCATTTATATATAAGGTTTTCTCAGAGATTAGCCCTGTTAATTAGGGTGTAACATACACCATATCATGACATAGTGTAAATTGCACGGAGCAGATAGAAACAGCTAATTATCCCCTGAACAATTACCTGCTTGAGTATGTTTTTTATAAAAAAAAAAGTAAAAATAAAAATGTTAATTATTTATTGTGTGATTTTTTTATATTTGTAAATTTTTTATTATTAAAAACATGAAACATGAGTGCAGCAGCACTTGCAGCATATAGAAGCCAGTATAAGTAGTTTGCCCGCTTTCATTCATAAAAGCCGGCATACTACTTATGTTGTATGTTTTTGAATAGCTTTGATACTGCGTGCGCATGGTGCACGAAAAACGCTTAAAGCCATTCTGGATTGACCCATTTTGAAACAAATGTATAACTTCAAAACAGAAATAAGTAAGGCCTATAGGTCTCTTGAAATAGATTTTGATGCTTTGGACCTGATTTAGAATAAGAAATACTCTGGATAATTTTACACTATACTGGGAGAGGGAGAAGGGCCATATACAAATGTGACTAATTCCTGTTTAACCTACTTAATCATTTTTATCATACATTTCATTTCAGTGCTTTTTCTTTTACATCTGGCTTTGCATGTATATATAACATTGTTAGTCACACGTACCTGAAGCACTGCAATAACTATATGTGAACTTGGGAAGTCCTCTTTAGTTGTTGGCTAAAACTGAACATTTTTGTAGAACAGTATTTTTCTTTTATCAAGATATGATCTCTGACAGTTATGTCTCCATTTGATCTTTTATATGTAGCTCAAAGAAAAGCCTTGATTCAAACAGAGTTCTGTAAGTTAATGTTTTGCATTAGTGTGTTTTTTTTTATTAGTTTGTCATATCAAAATTGAAATTTTTATAGTGATTGCATGACCAGTGCTTGATCATTAAAGCTTTATCTCACGTGCTTCATAAAATATCTATTAGAGGTATTGGTTAAGTAAAGACAGAGGTTATTGTATTGGTTTAGGTTATTTTTTGTAAAATCATGCAAATATAATAAACATGATCATATAAAAACGTATTACTTAAAATAATGCCTTGCATTATGTTGTCATAATATGAGCAAATACTTATTTCTATGAATATTAATAAGCAAACATGCATGCAATAGATTTCTTACAATGAAGTTATCTTTAACTTGCTCTGATCCGTTTTATTCATTTAGTCGCTGGTAATTAATTAATGCATGAATTGGCAGCACATTCTGGTAAGCAGCTAACGGAGGCATTTTTGCCACAGGACTAGGTATTAAATGCATATGTCTGCTTCTAGATGCATTCCACCTGGTAATTGTAGACATTTAGAAATTATATAATGTGTTCACCAGCTAGTGTATATTGTTGTGATTAATATTCATAACGTCCCATTAAAAACATGGAAGTTTTGCTCATTTTAACTGTTCCCTGGCATATTATAGCAGATAACTGACATTGGACGCCATTATGCATTCTGAGCTTACAAAAGTAGCGGATGGATTACATGCAGTCATTTTTTTCTAGTTTCTATTGAATCAATACACAAGAGAGTTTACAAATCCTACTCAAGATTGATATTTGCTGCTATTCATATTTAAGGGATTTAAACTGTGGAAAGGTCACAGACAGTGATGACTTTTTATTATGTGCATTTTGTGTGTAATATATGTTGTATTGTGTCTTATTATTTTGGTGGTTCTATCGTCATTTATTACATTTATTACGTTTTTGTTTATTCGGTGTCATTGCATATCAGTGAATGCTTGCCTTACAATGTGTGCTACAGTGGTAATGTTGTCACCTTCAGCCTTGCGTATGTCCACCCCTGTCCATTGATGTCTTTGCCAGGGGCAGGCATGTTTTTGGGTTCAATATACTGGCTATGTATCTTTTGCCCATTTCTACTATTTAAATACATAGAGCATAAGAACATTGAGTGCATGTTGTAACAGATGATTTTCATGTTTTTTAATTTGTCGTCCACAGATTTATTATGGGAGATTTGTCTGATTCTGAAAGCGATATTTCAGATATTTCGAAGGAATATGATTTGCATGGTTCTGAGGAGCAACAGAAAGCATTCAGCCATGGCACAGAACTTATTCCCTGGTATGTTTTGTCCATTAGAGCGGATGTATACCAGTTTCTACAGCAAGGAGTGACAGTCATCCGCTATGACCAGGAAACACACATTTCTGTCCGATGCTTTCTTCAGCTTCAGCCAGATAACAGCACACTGACTTGGACAAAACCTGCCACAACTTTCTTAGCAAGCACTAAAAATAAAGCCGGTGCCGCAGGTAGCGCCGCAGAGCTGAAACTGCAATCTTTTATTAATGCTGGAATGAATGGACTTGCAGAAGGCTTCCTGGACTTGTTCTCTGTTAAGGCAGTTTATATGGGACATCCGGGCATTGATATGCACACTGTGTGTGTTCAAAACAAACTTTGTAATATGACTCTGGAAGAAAATGGTGTCACATTGCTTTATGGACTACACACTACTGAGAACAAGTTGTTGCATTTTGTTGCACCAAAATACACTGCTAAAACCATTTTTGATGGCTTGCTGGAGCTAACCAAAGCAGTAAGGAAGATAAAAAGGTTTCCAGACCAGAGACTGCAGTGGTTAAGGAAGCAGTATGTTAGCCTTTACCAGGTAAACCTTGGCCAGCGCCAATATTAAACGTATGTTTTTTCAATTGTTTCATGTTATTTTTAGCATGCCTTTACTGGGTGTTATGAGCAATGGTCATTTTAGAGTTCTATATCATTTTTGCTCCCTCAAGCTTTATTTCAATCATCTCTTGTTTTTTTTTTATTACTTACAACATACAGTAATATGGCATTTAGGTGGAACTTTAAGCCTTTCCTGAAAGACAAGATGAGCTTTAACTGCTGTCTACGGTTTTAGTCTTCTGAATATCTCTTCAAGTATATTTGTTTCAAGTGTCTTAAAGCACACTACTGCTAAGAGTCTGCAAATATTGCTAAATGTGCAAGATTACATTAAGTGCCTTCTCACAGTAAATTACAGTATATAATCCATGTTATGAAATAGTTGTTTAACTTCTCTCTTGGAAATTTATGAAAACATTCACTATTATGCCATCTATTTTCAGTTTTATTGGGTTGAAAACTGTGACTCCAGGAATATAACTTTCTTAACTTCCTGCATACACAGCAAATTCTAGTTATATAAAGATTGGTAACCTTAGCACATTTATGTACATGTAACATGCAGCAGTAAAATATTACTAGAAACCCAAATGAAACCAGCGTTTCAATTAGCCAATAATAGTAATCATGGTTCTCTGGTATAAATATTTGATCTTATGTCTTGAATAGAAATATCTCCTCTTTGTGCAGCTAGCCTCTATAAACAAGTGCCTCACTCTTCTACCTTGATTATCGATCCAAGCAGAAGAGGTCATGTAACAGGCCCCTTTGCCAGGGGGAAATAGCCCTGATTCTCTGGCATATAACCAGCTTTAGTTAAGGGCCATATTTTAAATAATTTTTATTTATTTACTGTATTAGTATTTATTTCATTAGTTTGGTTTATTAGTTTCATTAGTTGGAGGGTTTTTTTTAATGCATATAAATATCAATAAAAAGTACATCCTTTAAAAAAGGGTTACTAGCACAGCAAACCATGTGTTGTTTTGTAAACCTTCTAATGTATTTACTTTACACACAATGGAATTGTATATTGCATTAATGGCAAATACAGTCATTTATTATTATTTTATTTATAACCTACGTCAGGTTATGTAGCACGTTTTTCGGACAATTATGACATGACTGGGAGATAACAGGCAGAATGAGTAGGGAAGAGGGCCCTACCCGCAAACATACTCTATAGGAGTGTATTATTATTATTATATGTTATTAATAACATGAGAGAATTATGTACTGTAGCATGAATTGTATACTCAAATGTCAGTCAGTTACAGAAGAAAAAAGAAGGTCACTTCTTTTACCCCATAGGAGTTAATAAACAATAAGTATCTTAACTACTACTTTTGTAATTTGTTGCACAACTTTTATTTGAATGAATCCTTTAGGAGGACAATAGATTTGAAGGACCTACACTGGCACAGGCTGTAGAGCTTTTTGGAGGCAGACGCTGGAGTGCAAGAAACACAAGTACAGGAACATTAACCAAGAACACTGAAAAACCGAACATGCAGCGCAACAATACTCTGGGGATCAATGCAGCAAAGAAAAAGAAAAAAGTACTTATGAGGGTATAACTTCTAGCTGTTCTAGTTTTATCCCATTAGATTTATATTTTTGCTCTGGTATAACTTCAGTATATATATACTTGTGTGTGTGTGTGTGTGTGTGTGTGTGTGTGTATATATATATATATATATATATATATATATATATATATATATATATATATCTGCCGTTCATTCACCTGCAGTAGATTTACAAATTAATTTAAGAAACTGTGTGTGTGTGTGTAATATTTTTTTTTTATTTTTTTTTTTATTCTGTGATCATTTTCACCTCTTAGATCAGTCTTTTATCAGAATTACATTGGTTGTAAGCACAGATATTCCATATGAAATGTTGGTGATTCTACAGTCCAAATGAGATGCAAAATATAGAGTGTAAAGGTGCCCATACACTATGCAATAAATTGTTAAGCACGAAAATTATCATGAAAGTGAACAATNAAAAGAAAGTTAGTTTTAAAAAAAAATGGGCACTTAAATTGTCTCCATACACACACGCTTAAATTGGTCAGAAATTTGAGTGGACAGTAGTTTCGTAATGAAAAGAACTATAAAAAGTTAGTGCATTCCCCACACACTGTACAATTTAAATGTATTTCATCAATCTAGTTTAAGCACACCATCCAATCTGCACTACACTTAAATTGTGATTTCAACAGATTTTGGC
>JABWIB010000635.1:38131-52387 GCA_016617825.1 Platyplectrum ornatum | reverse complement strand
TGAAAAAAAAAAAAAAAAACTATATATAACCCAGGATATCATGAGGTCTGCAATTCAGTATTCTGTCTGACTGGTGTCGCCTTTAATGATCCTGTCAGAAGAATGCCAATCGTTTAAACCTGTCTGCATTTCAGTAGCAGCAGATTAACAGTTTGCATTCTCAACTGCAGTGTAACACACTAATCCCACAAGAATGAACTGATATTAGGTTTGCTACAGATCTATCAATAGAAAGAATAAAAATAGACAATGTATATGTATGCACATATAGGTGTATTCTATATTAGCACTGTAGACTATGATGTAAACTTCAGAAAGTTTGACAGTGTATATTGTTTCTTGTTTCAGATTTATTGACGAGAAATGTGTCAGATTTAGGTTTATTCATACGCAGCAGGCAGCAGTTGTCCGAAAACCAGAGGCAAATTTCCGATGCAATTGCTGCTGCCAGCATTGTCACCAATGGAACCGGAGTAGAAAGCACCTCTCTTGGCATATTTGGAATGGGAATACAGCAGTTTAATGACTTCTTGGTCAATTGCCAAGGAGAGCACTACACTTACGATGAAGTACTCAGTATTATCCAGGTTAGAGTTCTTGTAATGTGTCCCTGAAAGAGGGTATTGTACAAATTAGAGAGCAAATAGTTATACAAAAATATTGAAATGCCATTATATTGTATTTTATTTGTAATCTAAGCTAATGATTCTTCCAACTTTTATTACATTTCAACCTCATTCAACTTGTGTGCCTTCAAAAGTGCCTGCGAAAAACACTCATTTATGGACTACTTTAATTTAGTACTTATATATTTTCATTTTATTTTTTGTTTTTAGAAATTTGAGCCAAGCATTGTAATGCGGCAACAAGGACTGATGTCGTTTGAAGGCTTTGCAAGGTAGTCAGTGTGACTTCTGGGAGGGGGTTGTGTTTTTCTACATTATGATCTGCTCTACATTCTTCAATGTCTGCATTTTTCGTTACATATGTAAAGGTACCTGATGGATAAGGACAACTTTGCCTCAAGGAATGATGAATGTCAGATAAATGAAGCAGAACTGCATTTCCCTCTTTCCTGTTACTTCATAGAATCTTCTCACAATACATACCTTACTGGCCATCAACTGAAAGGGGAGTCTTCTGTGGAGCTCTATAGCCAGGTATGAGGTTTAAATATATTGTACGTATTGTGTCCAGTGTATTTATGTGTAAGTGTGACTTCCCCATGGCTTCATTTTGTAGTAAGTAAATAGTTTGCACAACATAGGATTATTGTACTGTATGGATGAGTGAAGCATGTTGACTTGTTTACTATGCTCTTACCATAAAATATGTTCTTTTTATAGTGGCTCAGTTTCTTTTTCTTGCCAATTCAAACTTCCCTGGTTCACATTACTTACCATAATTTCCTATTTATATAAAGCCATTCTTTGTCCTTTCTGTCTGCCTGTCTGTCTGTCGATCAGTCCATCTTCTCATCACATCATCCTTCCTTATTGTTAATCCAGTTAACCATTATATACAAAGTAACTTTTGTTAAAAAAAAAATAAAAATAAATAAATAATAATTGTGGAGCACTACTAGGAGACCTGCTGCATGACCTATTATTCTAAATTTACTGTTTCCCACAGGAAATACAGTTTAGACATGCCAGAAACACTGTGAAGATGAGACCAGCAGTTACACTTTCAATTCATATATTACTGTATAATGTTTGTTATAATAAACTTAGAATTAAAATTACAATTTAATGTTTTAGGTTCTTTTGCAAGGCTGCCGAAGTGTTGAACTGGACTGTTGGGATGGAGATGATGGGATGCCTATTATATATCATGGCCACACACTTACTACAAAAATCCCCTTTAAGGTGAGGCATTAGTCATCATACAACTGATGCTTGGATAGGCTTCACTGCATGCACTGTATATTTACATTCTGAATATATTTCATCATGTTTTCATCAATTATAGTAGACAAGAGTATTACTTTTTTCTTTTAAACAGGATGTTATTGAAGCTATTGACCGTAATGCATTCATAAGCTCTGAAATGCCAATCGTTCTGTCAATTGAAAATCATTGCTCTTTACCCCAACAACGGAAGATGGCTGATATTTTCAAGGTAATACATATGTTTTTGGTTTTCTGATTTTAAGTTTGTATCATTTTGCTTTTCCTGACATTATGATTTTATTCTATTGTAGACTGTCTTTGGTGAAAAGTTGGTGACAAAATTCCTATTCGAGAGTGACTTCTCTGATGATCCCATGCTTCCATCTCCATGGCAGTTAAGAAAAAAAGTTTTGTTAAAGAATAAGAAACTCAAAGCACATCAGACACCTGTAGATATATTGAAGCAAAAGGTCAGTTTGGGACAGCTGGATACAATTAAAATGTGTGTGATCAGACGCTCCATTAATATGTTTAAACATTTTGTTTCTTAAGACTGAAAGGGAAAAGATGATCCAATAAGCCATTATTAAATTTAATGTTGCGGAATATAGTTGTTTAGAGAAGTTTATATTTAACAAGTGGATCGCAAACCACCTTTAGGGTCTCCATATGTATGTTATGTATATATATATATTTTCCTGTAAAAAGGAATATAAAAATGAAATATGTTGCACACTATGCATCCCATTTCTCCCACCCCTCCTCTGCCCTGTTGTGCACCCTCCTCACCCTCACTTTGTGTAATTTGGCAGTGGATATTTTTGCCATGTTGGCATTTTTCTATTTACTGAAAACAAAAGTTAAATAAAATGTTGCAGGCTCATCAACTTGCCCACATGCAAGCACAAGCCAGCAATGGTACACAGTTGTTGAATACAAGCACCAATGAAGAGGAGGATGATGATGAAGATGATTATGACTATGACTATGAATCACTTTCAGATGGTAAGATATATATTTTTATAATTTAACACCTTGTCGGTTAACATGAAGTATATTTCTACTCACAACATAAAAGTATTTTCCTCTATGTACTGTCGCTGTTGCTCACACTGGTCTGCAATCCTATGCCTACTCCTCGACTTTCTCTCCCCTCCCCACTGTCCCTGTCCCCTCTTTTCCCCTTGTCTGTCTTGCACCCTCCCCCCCAAACAACTTTAAAAACCCAGGCTGGACGTTGTTTTACCTTCGTAGATTCACGCCTTGTATATGCTGTTTCCTCTATGCCACGGTCATTTCAAGTTGGGGGAATAAACAGAATTTAAAACAACATAAAAGTATTTTTTTTCAATACAGAGACTCTTTTGGGTAGTTTTTATCATTATGTCTGCACTGTCTTAATGGTATGAGGGAAAGTTCATAGTTATTAGCCAAAACAAAATAAGGTTAAGCTAAGCTGCATTTTAAAAAAATATAGTTATTTCCCATCTGCTTTTAGCGATTTCTGTTCACTAATTCTGGTTTTCACTTAATCTGGCCATCCATTATCTCACAGTCATTCAATGTTCTAGAGCTTGGGCCAATTATCTCTGTAGAGGGTGGTCACAATGGATTTGCCAAATAGCCGACAATTGTCCCAGAAATGCTCGGGTCTAATTATTTGATCTTTAGATAAACTTAAAATATATGTGCCTCATAAAGGAGGTCTGTGCAGCCTTTCTGGTTATTCTTTACAGTGCTATTTGTACAAATTAATGAGTGAGATGATTTCTAAAAGTACACTGGTCCTGCGTCAGAACCTTATACAAAGACTCTGCATGTACCTTTGATTCATTTTCTGGTCTAGGGTTCATTATTTACGTTTCATCTGCAGGTAACTGCTCTAGCACCTACATTTTCTATTTATACTGACAATTACTAATCAATTGTTATGACTTGTATTACCTGTTTTTATTTTCAACATTTCCTACTCTGATTGCTTGTTTGACTCTTTTCCTGTAGCCGATGTCCTTAATGCTTCCCCTGCGCCTAACAGCCAGGAAGGTAAAAGCCCTTTGAATGGATGATCTAACTGCATGGATTTGTACAGTTCATCTCCTGTTAATTAACATTGTAATGAATGAGCTGAAATAACACCTCTGCCTTTGTGCGTTTATACAATACCAGTGAGCATTGTTTATTTTATGTAACAGTGTCTGTAATTTTGCTTTGATTCACATTACAGCTGCAGTCTTAAAATTTTATTCTTAACACCACATTTTGGCTGATGCGTCACTGATTTCCAAAATAAGCATAACAATTCTGTGTGTTATTTATACAACATATTGCTATTGGTTACAGTAATGACATAGCATAATACACATTTCTCTGAATATTACTCAATGAATCATTTTACTGCATCATACATTGTAAATGAATACATGTGTGATTTGCCTTTTTTGTATTTATATGTTGCTTGTATAATTGCTGATAAGGCTATTGATTGATTGGAGTGGTGTAAGTCTTTCTGACAGGTAATAAGTTGGCCACTCACTAGAATGATTCTTGTTCCAATTCTTCAAAATCTGATCTTTTTCCGAATTCTCGATTGATTATCGTTTGAGGGGACCCATATTGGGTAGTGTGTGGACATAATTGAGAATGATGGGAAAAATTGTTTAAATTATCATGAAATTCATGCTGTGACAATAGTTGTTGTAGTGAGTGCCCAGCTTCAATCCTTGAAGTTGCTGCCATTTTTACTAGTTGTGCCTATTGTCTAGCTAATGATTTTAGGGGTTTGTTTGTTTTTTTTTTCAACTAATAATTTCATTCTACCTGTAACGTAATGAACACAGGGGAGCATTGCTCTTACTGCTCTCACCTGCTGATTGACTTCATTACAGATAATATACTTGATGATCGTCCTGAAAGTAAGCACTGCATTGACAAACTGCAATTTGAATATAATGAGGAGGCTCCTAAGAGGATCAAGAAGACTGATGGCAGCGTTGTTAGCAACAAAGGAAAGGTAAATCCTTCACTATGAATAAATAGAGTGAAAAAAAGTTTCTTTCCAGGGCTTTATTATAATAATAATAATAATAATAATAATAATAATAAAGTTTTGCATAGACTCATTTATTTTTTTTAAAAATGAACTTTACAGTCACCGCTGAGTTTGACTGTTCTATTTGGAATACTTTAAATGACTCTAGACATAGGTATACATATTGTGTCTATAGGTCTATGACATGGAATTGGATGAAGAGTTTTATCTCCCTCAAAACAAGAAAGAAAGTAGACAGATCGCCCCAGAACTATCAGACCTTATCATCTACTGCCAAGCAGTGAAATTTCCCGGTAAGTAATCTGTCTTGTCACCACCTGGCAGCATTCTGAATACTGTCTGTAGCGTGTGGTATGTCCATCTGAAAGCCAAATCAATAAATATTTGCTCTGAACATCTTCTTTTGAAGTAGCTGAAATGCTGAAAGATTTGTTTATATTTGGTTTACATTTAGGTACAAAAATGTTTTATGAGCGCTCTGGATAAATGCTCTATTGTAAGACTACACCCGTGAAAAAGAAAATGTCCAAACAACTTTATAACTATGGGCTGGATTCAGCTTTTCACTCTCATGACTTACACTCATGAGTTACACTCTCATGGGTAAAACCATGGTGAATTGTAGGGGAGGTAAAATGAATGTCAGTGTTTGCATGCAGGGAGAATACTTTATTGTTGCATGTTGCACACAGATACTGACCAGCGTTACTGTTACACTGTTATTATACTAGGACTAGGAAACATCAGCTGTCACTTGTTATGCTGATTGCAACTAATTAAATTTACCTGCAATTCAACATGGTTTTGCCCATGAGAGTGTAACTCATGAGTGTAAGTCATGAGAGTGAAAAGCTGAATCTGGCCCTATGTACATAAAGGGCATCCAATAAACAAACATTTGTTAGTACTAGAGTTCTGGTACACATTTTACATGCTAAACACTAACTCCTATTCTCCATAATTCATTGTTATAAGGGAGATATATTTATATATACTATAGTGTTGTCTTTTTGTCTTATGGCATATTTTCGTATCCTTACCCCTTTAGTCACTGTATTCTAGCGTGTTACACATGTATGCTGCATTCAGAAGATATGGATGGGAGATTAGTGATGTAACATAGTGCAGGGCAAGCTGGTTCATTTCCATAAAACGTACTCTGCAAAGGCCATGGAAAATGTCGTGCCCTCTTGGTCTGCTTGTTTGGTTCATTAGTCTTGATTTTATGGGAACAGGCCTTTCAACATTAAACCCATGTGGATCTGGCAGAGGAAAGGAAAGGAAAAGCAGGAAGTCCATTTTTGGCAACAATCCTGGTAGAACAAGCCCCGGGGAACCAACAACACTGGCCAAAACATCTGGGAAAGGTAATGAATGTGTGTTCCATTTTAATATAATACTCATTCGCGTAAGACTGTATTTTATCACACATTTTATGGTTTTAGTCAGTAATTAAATTCAAGGATTTGATTATATTATCATTATTAAATTGTATGCCTTTCTGTTTATTTTACATGATGTTATCTACAGGCAACGCTGATATGCGCCAGAGCTGGGAGGAGCCCTGTTCACCTCCCTTCAACCCAAGCACATCGCTAAGTGCCATCATACGAACCCCCAGGTGCTACCACATCTCATCACTGAATGAAAATGCTGCCAAGCGCTTGTGCAGGCGCTATTCCCAGCAGCTGATCCAGCACACTTCCTATCAGCTACTAAGGACCTATCCGGCTGCTACACGCATTGACTCTTCAAATCCTCATCCTCTGATATTCTGGCTTCATGGAATACAGCTAGTTGCACTAAACTACCAAACTGATGGTGAGTCAGTCCACATGTTCATAAGTGTATGTTCAAATGACAGGCTTTATTGCATTATTGTCTGGGATGTACTTAAATGTCATTAAAGCTTTGGAAATCAATCTGACTGGCCAGGTTACGGCTATGCGCTCATTGGTATCTTCAGGTCGTATCTGTTTACTCTGTTGTGCGTAATTGATTTAGAAAGAGATGCTCACACACAGATCATTGATCACAGAAGATGGTGGTGGTCATGTTATGCGTCTTAATGAAGACGGATGAAGAGAGTGTAGCCTGCTTGTTATTCACCCATCTGCTTTAAAAGATACAGTAACTACTTAAAGTAACCCTCTATGTATACAATCAATTAAACTATCAGAATTCCATTGCTTAGTGTTTTCTATTCTTTTATAACTTAAAAAGGCAAAAGATTAAATAGAAAACAATTTGTTTGTGTTTTGTTAATTTAAGGAAACACCTAATAATTAGACAACCAGTGTCCATAGATACTAATACATCCTATATTTTAATCAGAGAAATACATATGAACTGTAGAACATCTGTAAATATTGTCATTGTTCTATAGTGATCCCTACTGTAAAGCTGGCCATCCACAAGACGATTATCATGTATTTTGGCTAAAAATCGTTGCTGTGAAAAACAAGGCGATGAAACGGCAAAAACAAAAAATAATTAATGTAAAAAAATAGAAAAAAAATACCTGTAAAAAAATAGAAATCAAATAAATAAAGCCATACTTACCTTGTAGCAGCCGTGGCTGGGCACCGGAGAAGCTGCTTCCCCTGATCCCCCGGCGCCTCCTGTGCAGCTGGAGAGGACATTCTGTATGGGTGACGCTGTCGTACATATAGAAAGTCCTCTCCGTCAAACCAGCTTTAGTCTTATATCTCACAACTTTTTCATTTACCGGAGTCTCTGTTACGGCATTTGATAAGTGGAACATCAGCTTTATAGATGAGAAACTCTCATTTGTTATTTATGGCTGGCTTCCATGTAGCCTTAATGATGTCAGCATCAGTTTGAGGTGGAATGAATTCACCCTCCCTTCCCCATTCTTATTATTTATAAATGTATGACGCGATATAGTATAGTACTAAGCTCTGTATGTGTCCACATCTGGCTTGGCCATGTGAATGCTGAATTTGAGCTTTGATCATTATTTTTTACATTCTGTGTGAACCAAGACTGTTCTCATTGCTTGTTTAAATACGCAGATATGATTTCACTATATTCTCCCCTCAATGTAAACTTTACCATATTGTAATGACAGCTTACTTCACAAGTGTCTTTCCCATTTTCTATGTTATTGCACTGTAGCCTGAACTATAAACTTTCTCACATTGCTGGTTCATAAGTGGTTTTATTTGAGACACTTTTTGACAGAAAATTTGAATATAGGTTTCACCCCTGTTCTACGGCCTTTATTTTACTTTTAATTATGGTATTATTTCTGCAGGTTCACCATTATAAACATCTCACTTTGCATATATGTCAAGAAAAATTTAAATCCTAAAGGTACCAATACATGGACTGACTAGTTGTCCCAAAAGCCTTGTCACTCTGTCCTGCCTATATCTGGACACATGAAGGTTTCACATGTTAAACCCCGACTTTGCAGCAATTTGCTTTTTGACCAATTAAATTGAATTTCAGCTCTTAACACATTTAAGTTACCTTAAAATGTAAATACCTCCCTCTAGCACCCCCACCACACTTGGGCAGCCCCCAAGTGTGGTGGGGGTGCACACAAACACACAAAAAGGCCAAGTTTAAATCTGTAGCCAGTCCTATGTATTCACACACTTAAATGTTATTATATTATGTATTGAGAGCCAGGTCTAAATAGTTTCTGTAGTTTACACATTGCAATGCCATTAATGTGATCCTCTGGAACCCATATGCACAAGACAGAATGCGTATGTGTGTTGCAGTCCTAAAGCGAATGTATAATCATTATTGCGTGTATATTTTTCTGACATAGACCATAAGGATCACTCTATGTATCACCTGTTACCAGAAGATATCCAGATCTATGAATGTATGTGATTGCTACATGACAGTTAACTGTTACAGGCATTTCGAATCACAGACTTACATAACTCTATGTTGTGAGTTGCTTACATACTGTAATAGTGTCATGTACTGCAATATTTTTAAATCTGTTTAATAAATTAAATAATTTTCCCTTCAGATCTTCCCATGCATTTGAATGCTGCAATGTTTGAAGCAAACGGGGGCTGCGGCTATGTTTTGAAACCTCCCGTGTTATGGGATAAGGGCTGTCCAATGCATCAATTATTCTCACCACTGGACAGAGACTTAGAAAGCATGGAGCCAGCAATATATTCCTTATCGGTGAGATTTTTGTTACTTCTAAAAACAGTGTGACCCATTTCCCAGAAACCTGTTTCTTTTTTTTATTTAACATTTCCATATTGTAAAAATTCTAGATAATTATTTAGTTTAAATTAGGTTAGTCAACATCTCTTCTCAAACTGTAACACACAAAACAATTATATATATATATATATATATATATATATATATATATATATATATATAAGATTATATAAATGAACATGTATTGATAAAGAAAGCCATGTATTTATAGTCTTGATATAATCTTATCCAATTAGTGCTTTTTTTAAAAATGTTATTATATGCTCCTTATATAATGAAACTTATTTTACAAGTGTACTGAGAACTATTTAACCACTGCTAAACATATTACTGACTCCAATGCAATTTTATTTGTGGCATTAATACATATCCATTTATACATATCCATTTTGTTGATATATATTATTTGGAGTTGTTCTGGATTCGTTTGGCCTTATTTTGAACTTTTTTCCTTAGTAGTTTCTTTTTTTTAGAGTTGCCAACACTCTACAATAACTGTACAATCTCTGTACAAATATAGAGAGCAGTTTCAATGAATTTTCACATAATGATATTTAATTTACAAATGTGTCCATGGAAAAAGCCAGAAATAAATTTAGGTTGTGAAAATAATGATTCTGTTTTCTTTAAATCCAAGTAATAGAAAATACATGCCAGTTGGTATAAAGAAAACCTCATAGACTGACTTTTTACATGGTGCTTTTATTTCTGCAAACGTAAATCTGTGCTTGTCTTACAGATTGTCTCAGGACAGAATGTCTGTCCAAGTAACAGTACAGGAAGTCCTTGCATTGAGATTGATGTGCTTGGGATGCCAGTGGACAGCTGTCATTTCAGAACTAAGCCCATCCATCGCAACACTTTAAACCCAATGTGGAATGAACAGTTTATGTTCCGAGTTTACTTTGAAGATCTCGTGTTTCTCCGATTTGCTGTAGTGGAAAACAACAGTTCTGCTGTAACAGCCCAAAGAATTATTCCCCTTAAAGTTCTAAAGAGAGGTAATATTTCTTTGCAGCATAGTATTTCATTGTGACATAAAACATTACCTCGCCTAATATGAGAAACATTCACTGCAACCAGAAGCCATAAGAACTAATGACACGTTGCTGCATGTGGACAAATGCTGTCACAATGTCAGTGGAGCAAGAAGTAATATAGCAGTGTGTTGTTAGCCATACAGCCCATATAGTAAAGCAAAATTAAACCGTTTCCGATCAAAATCCCCCAGTTTGGAAGTTACTAGTTCATGACTAGTAATACTGAATGACAATTAATACTGAATTCAGGGCACCAGTAGTCTCATACATCTGCTGGGTAATATATGCAGCGCTCTAATATGTGTAGGCATGGATGTGCACTAAAGATACCCATCGGCTTTTCTGTAATTTTTAGGTTACGCCAATGACTCACTACAATAGTCCAGCCCATCAGCCAATTATCACGCACTGTATGGCAAGGTCCTAAACTGTACTGGCCCGGTAAATGGGTCATTCAGAATTTCTGAACAGTCTGATCACCAGTGTGACAACCCACAAGACAGTGGGGGTATTATCAGGGTTAATGGGCTATGTGTGTCCATTAAAAAAAATTCTGTAAGATTCCGGTGACAATGCTGTGGTTGGTGTTATCATAGTATGTATCGCAAACTATCAAAGAGTTATTAGTTAAAAGTAATCAATATAATGTCCCTAATGGGCTGTACATATTTTTTTAAATACATTTGTCCTACAGCAAAACAAATCTACAGCAAGTTTTATTTACTTTTCTATTCATTCTGTTACATTTGACTGTAGGCTACAGACACTTACAGTTGCACAACCTACATAATGAGTCTCTGGAGATCTCCACTTTATTCATCAACAGCAGACGCATGGAAGAGATTCCTAGTGGGAGCTCTCTGCCAGCTTCCTTGGTAGGTTAACTTAAATATTTACATACCATAGTGTTCATCTTACAAAATGTATTTCTAGTCTGGTGTATTTGTTTTATTAGTATAATACTTGTCAGAACAGAAATAAGTTTATATCTTATTAATCGTGGACCGGAACCTACGTAGTGGAATCCGAAAAACGAGACATCTACTTCTTGTATTTTAGCATCGCGTGCACACACTATTTTATGTTCGTTTTTCGCACCTAAGGTGTGCCAAACGGTTATTCCATGTACTGAATTTAAAGTAACCAAGCAATTAAACGGTTTGTGATATGTAGTAATGTTCTTTGGTTTATAAAACATTTTATGGACACAGGATTAATATGCACTATGTACTTCCAGCATTGCTACTCAAGAGGCGAGTATAAAAACATAAACATATAGAGTGTGTGTAGTGTCATATCGGGTGCCGTATTATTCTACATATTCTTCAATGTATAGAATGTTTTGCTTTTGCATAACATCAGCCACAGTTATGAATCTGTAGCTAGACAAATGTTGTTAAATGATTTAACTTGTATATTTTATACTTGAAAATTTACTCTGTAATGCTCACCAGAGAGGTTTGGAAATAGTGCATTATATTCCATCACTAAGACGTTGAAAACCTGCTATGAAATGTTTCTTGTCTTTATATGGGAGCCTGAGGAACACATGTTACTGAAACTTCTTCATTCATTGTCTTCTGCATTTATTTATAGGTACTAAGATAGAATCTGTGTGTTTGTTTTGTTGTCAGTGGAGCAAGTATTTAAAATATTTTCCACATATAGTAGCATAAGAGAGCACACTGAAAGCAAACATTCACTCCCCTATGTAACAAGTACAATGGCAGCAACAGTGTTGGCTCATTCTGACTAACCAAAGTATATCATATCATATCTGTGTAAGATGTTATGAAATATTTTCTTGTGTCACAGTTTTTCAGCTCAGAAGAAAAGAAGACAACATCATCATTTAAAGTCACTGTGCACGGAATCCCTGGGCCTGAACCGTTTTGTGTATTTAATATAACGGGTGGTACAACTGCAAAGCATCTACTCAATCAAGTAAGTCTGCATTCATTTCTGAAGCTTTATTAAAGCTATTATTTAATATGTTGTTATTTACATTATTTTATAAACATTATTTAATGAATGTTTTGCATGCATTACCAATGTACTAACAATATGGAGCTTTTCTTGTTGAAAATATCCCAAGTCAATGAAAATTTACCCAAAAGGCTCATCTCATTACAGAAATATTTCCGATTCAGTGCTTTCATAATTAAAAGGCAGACTGTTTGTACATTTGTAAAGTTCATGTGCAATGGAAACTTTTCCAGAATGTGTCTGTATCCAGTGTACTGGGCAAAAGGTTTAAGGTAGAGTCTACACATTGTATCCCTGTCCGAGCGAGGCCTTCCATTTCCTGCGAGGAAAGCTTTGGTCCTTTGGAATTAAAATAATGTGAAGCCCCAACTTTCTTCATTGCCATGAAAAGGAGATCCCCCAGGAGCACTGGGAAAACCCTCAACTCTGTTTGTCATGGAAAGTTTGGCACACAGTATGCCATAGACTGCACCTTAATGTCCACAATTCCCTGCATCTAGGTTTCTCCGTAACCTCTTTTTACAGGATGGCTTGGCCTCTTTCCCTTTTGTCTCTTGGGCTAGAAGAAGCTTTTCGGTGGCTGATATTTTCCATAAGGGAAAGGGCTATCCATTCCTGTCCTCTGAGGTAGGTATAAGAATTCACCTTCCGCTTATGTCAAGTCCCCTGTTTCCAGGCTCCCTTTCTGTACTTCATCACTTAGTGCAGCATGATCTATCCAACCGACTTGACACCCTGCTCCGTACTCGAACCCTGAGGTGTTATAACACTCTGAGGGGTGGGGTAACTGGTGGGTGCCCCCAATTTATTTACTCAAGGTTCTTAACTTTGCTAGGCGATCTCTCCCCTCTACCCAATACTTGGACATGAGTTTTGAATGGACTGGATGGAGATGCTTTTGGACAGGATGCAATGTCCTGCCCACTTACATGGTCACCCTCTCTGCCTTCATCCCCACCCTCTGTGGAACATACCACTTGGTTATTCCGGGCTGCGGGTTATGACCGCTTAACTGTTTAACCTACTCTCGCTGGTTCACGGCTCTATAATGACATTTAAACTGATGTTTTACCTAACTACCCTGGTCCAGTAGGAACTGTGTTGGCCAGGGTAGTTTGTGAATTACCAGGGTAATTCAGCAGGGTGAACAGGGTTAGTGACCAGGGTAATTCAGAGCCCCAGAAAATTAGTGTGAACGGGGTATAATTTACCAAATAATAATAATAATAATAATGGGATGGATCTAGACATCTGTTCCTACTGAAATCAGCAATCACACTACCCCCTGCTTGATTCAGCCCTCTGTGAGAGTCAGCGGAGGTCATGCCCCCACACTGACATTGCTTTATGGTAAAGTTTATATGCATGGTTGTATGGGTGGTTGAAGTTTTTCCTAACTCTAGTGACTGAAAATAGTCCTGTCCAGAAATGCCATGGATATAGAACCAGTAGGGAAGATTGGGTCATGACTATAAAGATCTGTATTGGAAATACTAACCATGCACATTTGGAAAATATGTTTAGAAAAAGGATTGTTTTGTGTAAAGCTGGCCATGCGCTAGAACGTTCTTAGGCCAAATCCACGATTTTGTGGGTTTGGACTTAAAATCGACTAGCGTGTGGCCAGCTAACGATTTAAAAGACGTCAATTTAACGCCATTCCCACAGCTGGGACGGTATCATTAATCAATTGATATAATAAAAATAATTAGCTGGGGATGTGTAATCAGCTGGGGATGTGTGCCTGTTCTACTCTGCCTTATACAGGGGCTAATGGGCGGGAGGTATTGTAAAGTATGGTAGAGCAGTAACTGTGCAAAATGGGCAGTGATGGGATTCAAATAAATTAACAACAGGTTCTATGTCCCACGGCTCTACTTAAGCCCCGCCCTAATTTCACCAAATCCTGCCCCTTTTCCAGCGGCAATCCGGGCAAAATTGAATTTGTTTTAGAAAAAACTATAATGNTAACCTCAATGTATCCCCCTGTATTGTAAATGGTACATCCCTCTGTATTGTCAATGGTGTTTACCATATATTGTGCATGGTATATTTCCCTGTATTGGNT
>JABWIB010000635.1:13628-31817 GCA_016617825.1 Platyplectrum ornatum | reverse complement strand
CCAAAAAGCCCAGAACCAGTAGCCCCAAAAAACCTAAGGGGTATTGGCCTGGGGCATATGTCCCCCTGCCCAGTCCCCTGCAATCAAGTCAGCTTTTACTATAAGCAGCGCTGCATTGGAAAAAGCTAGTAATATGAACGNCCATAGCANCCAATCAGATTCAAGCTTGCATTCTANGGTATGTAAAATGAAACTGAGAGCTCGAANCTGATTGGTTGCTATGGGCAACAGCCTCACTTTTTAATCTCCCTNNTTAGTAAATTTAGACCACTTAGTCAGTAATAACGTTGCTTTGTACCGGTGCCATTCATATTACCAGCCAATGCAGCGCTGCTTATAGTAAAAGCTGATTTGATTGCAGGGGAGAGTTGGGACGGGGAGGGGGACATATGCCCCCGGGCCAATACCTCTAAGGGTATTGCAATCTCCCTCTTTAGTAAATATAGACCAGTGATGGAAATGGAACTACAGGTAGAATAGACAATACAGTACAGAGACCTACCGCTTGTGCTGATGGTACACTATAGCAAGTAATGCAAAGCATCATCTCTACATTTATTGTTTAATGTAATGATGACACATTGCTAAACATTCTGAACTGTATGATCTCTGGTTTTCTATTACAGATGGCTGTATATGCTCTGATATAGTGAGAAGAAAAGCAGTAGAAATGGCTTCAGCACATCACAGACACCCATCCCGCTGCAAGAGGCCAGCGACATCCTGGTACTTCCCCTTACTCAGAAACTGGAAACTGCCAAAATGATCTAAGACGTAAGATCTAGTAGAGTTCTGAATATTGCCTACATCGGTGATCACAATGGCTTCCCAGTGCCGCAGTTGCTTTCTGATGGATCAGTGTGAAGGTGACACGCCATAATTCAGGGGCTTTAAAGCCTAAATGTGAAGCATGGTGGACGGGAGACGAAGAAACTTGAAGACTGTCTGTGAGATGAAGGAAGAGTTTTAATGGCTGTTACAGTCACTGCAAAAGACAGATTCCATTGTTTTACATTTGCAGTGAGATTTATTTCTTGGCCATTAATAATGACAAACATTAAAGAGGTTGATGCATAGTTTTATAAAAGTACGCACTGTAGGAAAAACCTCATAGGTATCCAATACTTAATACTTGTTAAGACATTTAATAGGGAATCCTACATATATTTCATCCATATTATAGATGTGGTCTTTAGAATTCTTTCGTGCGTAATCTATTTATGTAAAAACTACTGACACTTAAAATGTGTCTTGTTTTGTCTGTGTTTTTAGTATTTGAATCGGTGGAGAGACTTGTTTTACCATAATAATTGGATAAATGTTTCCCCCNCCAGTCAGCGCTAATATTTTAACTCTGTGTTTAACGTCCTACAAGGACACAAGGAAAAGGCTGCCCGTACAATGGATTGTACTGGTAACAGCACAGCACATCTTGTGTGAGAATGGGCTTAGTGTGAAGTCATTTCTCTTCAGCTCAGTGCAAGTTAGAACAGTTTTTGTTCCGGTTTGTTTGTATTTAATATTGTTGGTAAATGATGAAACCTGTCTTATATTTCATCTTTCTATTTATGTAGCACCTTATTGATTTAGTTGGTGTCAAACACTATAGTTTTGTATCATGCACCATGTATACTTTTTGTTTACAGAATTGTGTTTTCTATTGATACTTTTGAACTTATGTAAACTCCAAAATACTAAACCACATTCAGTTTACTCATGCCACTACACTACATACATGGCACATGCTTAAGCCTAAGGGCTAAAACCATCAGTAACACTGTGNTCAGAAATCATTGTACAAGATAAGCCGCAAATAACTTATTTATACTTAAATATACAGTATCTACGGAGAAACTAAGGAAGGAAGGTATTTAGGTAAGGAATACATTTTAATAGTATTTTACTTGGAACTTGTAAATAACACAGATTTAGTCACTGCTTTCATGTTGAACCTCGAACACTTAATAATGATGTATACTTTTGTTTAAGCCGTACTCCTGGAGTTAGGTGTATATTTTGTCTCATTGTATGCTTGTTAAAGGGAAATGACGTCTTTTTAGTCATTACAAATAAGCTCTCAAGGAGGGCTTGTAAAATACAAGTAATGTGTAAGTACATGTGTACATTTTTAATTTGCTAATTTACCCAGTGGTTATTTTGTAATTGTATGTGTAACAGTAAAGGTGCATTGTCATGGGCTGACACCATCCTACAGAGTGTATCTAGTAAAGACAATACTTGAAAAGGTTCATTTGGGTTTAACTAAACTACACTGTGCAAAGTTAAACAATTGCACTTGTATTGGATATATCATACATGCATTAGCATTGCAGAGGTAGGAGACTGNAGAAGACAGGATCATACCTGTGCTTTTTATGAGCAAAGTCTATGTATGATTAAAGGCTGTTACTATAATTTATGGATGCTATACTCTATACATTTCTGCTGTCAGCAAATTTTATAACTATTTACTTTTTGTTTCATAGCATAACACAGGGGCCCATCTGCCTACAATGTAACCTAAACACTTCACCTAAGGATTATACACTATTTTATATGACAGACTAGAAGTGGAGCTTAAAGATACTTATTGGTTGACAGTNTAGTCGGGTATCTTTAAGACAGCACTGACTAGTATGTTATGGCATTAGCCAGCTACTTGGTATTTATCATTGATAGTGAGATCATGTGTAATTAGGTGACCATGTCATGTTTTATTAATTATTGGAANCGTAGTAATTAAGTTCTGCATATTCACCGGTGTAGCTATATGTAATTAAGATTCTGAGAAGCTGGAGAGAAGCAGTGTAGCACACAGCATCTATTAGACAGATGGCTTCTGAGAGCCTGGATTGTGTGACTAGAATTGCTGATTTCTGCAGGGAATTTGTCACTTCTTCTATCACCTGATGCCTTATTTCTTTTTGTACCACAGAATTGGTTTGGCGAATCAGTTCTTATTTTTAAATGGCATCCCAAGAAAGACAAATCGCCAACAAGTGTAAGAGCAGAGTACAATGCTTAGATGTTCAGGATTCATTCCGGCTTTATTCTAATGCTATCAAAAACATTCACATTGTAAACGCACTAGCTGTCACAACTTGGAGCTACACTTAGTTTTATATAGCTATATACATGATGGTAACTGATGTCTGTGTGTCGAGCTGGAACACCTGGTTGTACATGTCTTTTGTAAATAAGTTGTTTCTCTCTGGCACTGCCCATCACCTGTGTAATTTGTGGATGTCCTTCTAGTGTTATGAAATGGATGTGACCGGAGTAACCGCTGCTGGTACACTTACATGTAACACACCATTTCAATTTGTTACACTTTTATATCCCATGATCTGCAGATTTAGTGACTTGTGGGCCTTTAGCCCGTAAATCGCCCCAATAGGGCAACTGAATATACGCAAGAGCTTGGGTTTAAAACGTAAGATGAAGTGTTTTATTCATAGTAATTGTGCATTCGTGTGATTTTGTCTTGATTGTGAATAATTTATGCATGTCATGAAGTGGTTGACAATATCTTGTCTTTTTGTGCCAGTTTTTAAAATGTGGTGGTTTTGTACAATGACTTTTCCATCTGGACTACTTATTATATACAGACTTGAAACACTGCTGTATTTGTATATGTTGATAATAAAGATGGTTTGCTTCATGAGTGTGTGCGACTATTACAACTGCCATAGGGGAGCAATTCCTCAAGCAAATCATTTTAATACATATTAGCATTGATATTTATATAGTTGTACTTAGTACAAAAACCTAGAAAAACAACAAGACATGAAGCAGTCCTATGGTATCAATGTTTTTCATTGTTCTTGTGTTGTCACTGGACTTGAGGGTTTCCACATTTTCACTTGTGATGCAAAGTCTAGTTCTGCAGAGGACAACCGGCTAAGATGTTTCTCTGTCAACTCCTGTAAATCCTCATGAAGGACACACGTTTTACCTTTACCCTGCAATGCAAAATCACAAGACCATTAGACATCAGCTCTCTCTGTATTAAATACAAAAGATGAGCATGAGCAGATAACTCGCATTGCCTGAAGTGCTCATTAAAATAGAGGGTCAATTCATTTAAGAAAGCTATATTATGTACCTATATTATATATACCAGCACCAAGGAGAAGCAAGTTAGTGATTTTGTAAAAAATGAAACTGATAAATATATTCCGTATTTAATCAGGAGCAACCTATTTCCCAAATGTTGCTCTTCTATGAGTACCAGCGTGTGTTATTCCTCAAGCCATGTCAACAAAATGAAACCCGAAAACACACAGGAAAGATCAGACAAGATACCTTCATCTTTGGAACAGATTCAGAAACTGGTGGATTAAATGTCATCCCATTCATAGAGTAATCGCCAAATAATTCCACAGGAGACCTGCAAGGTATGAAATACAATATAAAACATGCATACCTACAGACCCAACCTCTCTGGCTAGGAAAACATAGAAGAGACAAAGTACAAATAGTTTGGATCTTGGGGACGCAATAAGCAGGTGCTTGCAATGACCAGATAGAACTGTTCCTAATAGAGATGCATCATCCTCTCACAGCACCAAGGGTCATTCGCCATACCTTCTACTCAACGAAGCTCTGAGAGCAGCTGAGCCTTCAGACGGTGCTCCAGCACAAAGGTGAGATGCAAATATCCTCACCACAGGATGGTAATGTCTCTGAAACAGAACACCACATGAAATTAAACATCCATACAAGGGTAATGAGAATACCATAACACCACATAGATTGGAATTGCACTGGTCCGCTTTTAAATGTTTTTCATACCACAGACAATTAGGGTGCTGTTAGGTGTAAAAATCATTATAACCAAAAACCATCAGCAGAAAACCACTGTTGGTTAAAGGTGTACTGTGTCTCCAGCGTACAACTGGGTCAATAGGTTCTCATTTATTCATGAACCCCATTTGGACATTTCTATCCAGGGATAGATTTCTATGAACTGAAGAGATAAGTTGTCCCGTTCTTCCATGATTCACTGTAAATCTATTTATTTTCACCTACACATTTCTTTATGTGAATTTACACCAGCACTGCAATTTATTTCTCTATAGCTGTGTGGGTTCATGAATAAGTATGATATGATCGAATGGCCTAGTTGGGCTTTGGTGTCAGTGGTTTTCTGCTGATAGTGCTCTGATTTGGTTGTGTTAGAATACCATGGCAGGTTCCGAGCTGGCGGTACACTAATACATTGCTCTTGTAGCATTAGTGTCCGCACCAGGCAACAGAGATCACGGGCAGATAGGGAATTCAAAGTGGCAAAGATAGGATAGGTTTCAGAAACCTATTGCAAATATATAATGTGTGAGGTTGTGTAGACATCCCAGCAACAAAAGGAACAGTGTTAAAATGTAATCATGACAGTATTAACAACTATAATTCCAAAAAAAAAAACTTGGTACAGACAGGCCCTCTGAGGACATACTGTACTGGATAAGAACATTCAATTCCCACATTGAAGAATCTTGTTATCTGGATATGGACGATAAGAGATAAAAACTGACAGCATAGTAATTATCAGAGATAGCTAATCTTTTACACAACAGTGATAGCCATAAACACCACTCAACCATCCAACTATTTTTACTTGCATTTAACAGAACTAATCCCAAAATATGTAACTCTGTGATGTTTAATTATATATCATACCAGACACCTAAGGCTATGTTATATACCAGTCTGTATGTACTATATGACCAAACTGTAATTATATTCCTTTTACATTAGCAGAAAATTCAAATCACCTACAAACTAAAAAATTCATATTGTCCTGATGCACTGCAGCTGCCTTTCAGTGATCTGACAATAACTTTCCACAGAATGAAAGTCTAATAAGTTACCTGTAAACAGTGCAGCTCCCACAGTGCAGTGTTCTGAGCATTGCAGTATTCTGGCTCATCCAGTTCTGGTAAATAGAGGCCACTACCCTGAGATTCATTGTCCAGCAGAATGTCAGTCTTGGGGAATGACTGAAAGTCAAAGCAGAAATTGATAGTTGAGGAAGATCAGACAGATTTGCAAATAACAGTATGCTAAAGGCATGTATACCGACAGAAAAAGGGAGGCACTTCAGAATGTAAAGCATTTTATAGATATGTGCTGGGAGGTGGGCACCCATTCACAGGAAAGGACCCTCAATCTTCCTATATACCGCAAATCCATCCCCACTACACCATGTTAATGCCTGTATTTTATTCTTTCTTACAATACAGTTCAGTGAACAGTCCACTGCAATTAATAACTAATAAGATTATTATAGACCTCCCACTAAAACCAATTTCACAAGGCAGAGAATGCCAGGCCTGTCACAGGATGGCAGGAGCAGAGGGTAGGATGGCTCAATCAGTGTCTCACCTGCAGCAGAGCTCTGTTGGTCGCCAGTACAGAGATACATGAATTGGGAAGGACGTGTAGTGACAGAGTGGAAAGACGCTTTATAAACGCCAGGGCTCTCTGAGCGGACACTTGCTTCCTACGCTTGGTAAGCATCAGCTCCAGGCACTGAAGAGCAATCAGTGTATCATCATTTGTAGAACCTGTAAAGACAAACACACAGCTCAGTCTCTGGAATAATGAAATGGTAACTATGTTATGGGGAATGGTAATTCTGAAGTGATACCTGTTACTATACAGTTATGGCAGCATGCAGTGAGCATATCACATCCCTATTTATACAGAAATAAATGTATTTACAACCTACAACATCAAACCTTTGCTGTCTTCCTAATCCTCCAGGTAAGTGTGGTGCCTTCCTACACATGCTCTAACCATAACATGCTGAGAAGTGTTTGCATTATAATACACATGATTAGTGTCGCTATAGACATTTATAGCCCCAACGTTTGTACAAGTAATGCCACACAAGCCTGATTTATTACAGCTCTTCCCTAACTGGAAGTTATCTGAGGCAGATCTTAATCCTGTGTAGCCATCTGCTGTGTGGTCCTTCCAGTAACTGACTGCATAATAATTATTTATTATATAAGTGCCTGATTGCTTAATCATACAATTTACATTAAGACACCAATTCCACCCAACTTTAAAAAATGGGATCAAATTCATGTTACAAAACAAGTAGTCAACTTCCCCCAACTAGTATTGTACTGGAAACATTATTCTATGAGTGATCATATTCAATAAATAATTCACTCCAAATCCCTGAGGTTGTCATTAAAGAGACCAACTTAATAATATGTATTTATATTAATTTACCAGATAAATGATCAGAAGGGATTAACATGACCATACACCAGTGATCCACACATAAAATAATACAACAACAAGTACAAATAAACTCACAATCCCCCAGTTGTGAGTTTCCTTTGACACTAAAGAGATTCATCAGAGAAGTTTGGTTACTTTTCACATGTATTTTGTATTTCTTGTACATAAACAGAGTCCACTTAGTAACGGAGCTAAGTTTTCCTGGACACGTTATTGAGACTCTTAGAGTTTGAGAAATGTAAGATGGAAATGTCCGGCAGGATTGTAACATCCCTCCTCCTCTCCATCCTCTTATCGCTCTACAGCAACATAACGCACACAATACTCTAGGGCACCAGCGCTAGTTTCACAGCATTATTTCTGTGACCTGCAGGCAAGAAGAGTATGGAGAAGGATATAGCCATGACTTATGGGATCTGCTGAAGTGAAAGGTCATGAGAAAGGACTCTGCTTATAGTCCTCTGGCGTCCAAGGGATCTTGAATTGAAGTAACCAGACTGAGCAAATGGGAAATCCCAGAGAAATATGCCAAATAACTGTGCGCACTGAATGAAGTTATTGCTCTAGGAAATATCCCAACTACAGTCTCTATACATAAAGCTAATCTGTATTATCAAGGAAATAGAAAACCACAAAACCTTCGATAAAACTTGAATATGTATGGAAAATATAAAAACAATACCCAAGAACATCAACAGAGTGCTCAGGAATCCATATGCTAATGAAGACTTTGTTAACCCCATTAACCCTATTGTTTTGTTATAGCGATAATCTCGGCTGTTTACTGATCATTGTCAGATCTCCAGAGAGAACACAGCACAAGTCACATCTGAATGTAACCAGACTCTTCAGAGAAGACAGGATGATAATGCATGTATTTCATGCCATCTTCTGGTGCATAACCTGGGGTAATAGAACATGTCTCTCCCCTTTTAAGTCACCTGGCCCCTAATGGCCGATTATATATATATATATGACAAGTCAGAGCTATATGAAGGCCTTAACAGTCTTGTGCGAGTCAGGATATCACAGGACAGAAGCTGGTTGCTGCAACACTCTAGCGCCAGTAAGGACTAAACTCCTCTGTTCTACAGGAGGCAACCAGGAAAACATTTGTCCATCAACAGACCAAACACTACATTTGTATTATGACTTTTAATTAAAACTTTTAAAATGAAGTCGCTTTAGCAAGGATCCTGCATACTATAAATATATATAATTTTTTCCAATTTCTCATTTGACACTTAGCAGTGGTTGGACATGTGATACTGTGCACATTACACTTTACAATAAGTTATACATAAAGCACCTTACCTGCATGGAGCCCAAATAATGTTTTATAAAGGTGAGTATAGAATTTCAAAGGGTCAATATTGAGGACATCACCTAGTAACAAGAAATACAATGATATTGGTTATTTATCGATGTTAACTGGTCTTCAAATGAACCTTTACAATCTTCCCTATAACACTATTCATAAATCATCAGCACAGACTGTACAAGCTACATGAGGTAAATGTATGGAAATGTTTCCTAACACCAGGGTTCACAGCCTCTGTTTTCATCATTTCCCCAACGTGGCTGGGAAATGATCTTACTTGTTTTCACCTGTATTAGGTAGAGGTAATATTATTATTAAAAGAGCATCCGGCCACTGACAGCTACAGATAAGAAGGACATTGAGAGCACTGGCTATAGCACAGAACAATTATATAGTTTATTATATGAGAACCCCCATCAAAAATTCCTGTCTCTAAAATGCCAAAGTATTAGTAATTATCTAAACATTTAGAGAAATGTAAATATATCCTCACAGGGGTCAATACAGGTGAAAAGAGACGCTCTGTAAGTCTCTGTGACTGAAATGCCGGCAAACAAACTCCTCGGTAATCTTTAGAACACTGTAAGCATCGTCATCTGGCAGATCACAGAGGAGTCTATATGACTGAAATGACTTCAGTAAAAAAGACTTGGAGATTATCGCAGCCCTTCCCTCCCTTCTAAGACAGGCTGAAGCCTGAAGAAAACTTCAAAAGGTAAGCTGATAACCGGCTAATTCATTTTACAGGCATTTGTACAAAATGTTTTGATGGCCCAGGATACACTACACTCCCTGATAATCGAAATTCTCTTAAAATCCAGATATTCAGAGAGATATATATATATATATATATATATATATATATATGTATGCTCTGGGAAATATCCCATAATGGTGGGGTTGTATTGTAGAATGCTTCTACATGAATAGTGGCGATTAGTGATTCCTGGAGTGAATCGAGACTCACTTATCACAACCTAAGCCATCATTACTATATTCAGCCATTCTGATCCAGATGCCAGAGCAGCTGTGGAATTAACGCTGATCTTGTCACTTACCTTGCCCTGACAGTATGTTGAATGCTGTCTGAACACAGTGTAGGCCCTCTCTGTAGCTGAGTTCCTGAAGGTAAAGCACAGACATGTCATTACATTAAACCCAGACACAACACAGCAGGAGGAGCTGGATGCTGCATGCACTTTATTACAATTATATTCCTGGCAGTGAACCTCCTTCACGTTGTACTTTACTGAAATGATACATTCAGTTTTACTATTTTCTGAACAAGGAGGAATTTGCCAAAGTCCACGGTAACCTCATCCCAACCATCTAATTTATGCACGTTCTGACCTCTATTTATATAATCAATTTAACTATCTTAAATACTCAGTCATAAAAGAGTGAGACTATAATGACATATCTTCACTCTGCATGTAAAGGGCTAGTGCCAGAGATGTCTCCCCTGAGTAGCATTAGGCAGTGTATTCTTATCTAGCATGTACATTAACAATTTACTTTCTACACAGGAAAGAAATCCAACAGGACCTATTATTACACTTATAGTAACAGAGAACTAATAAGTGATAAAAATGGTTTCTATGACTATGAAGGATATGAAATCCACAGTTATCACTAAAATTTTATTATTCAGATAATAGATTTAGCGCGTTGCCTGTATGCCAGTCATCAGATGTATTTGGTGGTGAGGTTTTGATATTCTGAATCTACCCTCTAGCGTCATTGAAATCTGATTGGTTGCTATGGGCAACATCCCCACTTTTCCAATCCTGCATTTTAGTAAATTCTGGCCATAATGTCATGTAGTATTTTGCACCATCCATATTCTGAATCTACCCTCTAGCGTCATTTAAATATGGAGGTAAAGGATCCCTTGTGTTCCTGCTGTGCCATTCACCAACTCAATAAGCTATTATCATGGGTGGTAATCTGAATGGTGTTGACCTGGAAATTTCAGTAAAATCCCTGTAAATTCTGGGTAGTCAACACTGTAATCTGAATAGAGGTAGAAGGTCTGAACGTGGGGAAATGGGACAGACCTCCCTCATCCATACTGAAATGTTACCGCCATCTGCATGTCAACACCCTGAACACAGAACTCACTATAAGCTGAATCTAGCACAGGGTTCAGAGGACCATGGAAACGAGGGAATACTACTCGGCAGGTGAGCATGAACACATAAATGTCAGAGCCAACCCAAAGTTTTACACACCACCCTTAAGCTGGCCCATCCACTGTACTGATCATCGCTGCCAGCTGGAGGAGGCCGATAATCAGGACACTTTCCCTAGATTAAATAGGTTAAATGTGTGGGTGCAGGGACGAATAATCTGACCCTGCCCACACACCGCACGATATCGTCCCCTCTAGGACAATATCAATTCGGAAAGAGCCCAGAGTCTTTCTGGGACGATAATCTGCTCTTTTGGAATTTTATATGAGCCACACACCAGATGATTATTGAATGATTGTATATATTGTATAATTGGTGAATTGGCACGATAATCGTCCTGGTGGATGGCCAGCTTTACTTATAAGAGCTGTGGATAGTACAAAGTCTGAAAAAGAATCCAGACTCATACTTAGAAATATTTACACAAGTTACAGAGGACTCATAATAAATAGACTGCAAATATTTATATAACTATAAAGACAGAACCAGTGACATTCACAAGCTCTAGAGTCATCACTGTAACCTAGACAGAGCATTGCACAACTGACTTCATCTTGTCAAAGTGTTCCATTATATTTACATAGTCAATGCTCTGAGACCCACCAAAGCCACTGATATACAAGTATTGTGTATTCCGATACATACAATGACTGGCAATACAATATTTACACCTTTACATATATTCTCTATTTCTGAGTACAGGCTGCCCAGAGGATTAGGACCAGAGGTATGAATATCAGCCACACTCATTTACGACCAGATCCACAAAAACATTACACCTGGGTAAAACCATGATGAATTGCAGGGGGGTAAAATGAATGTCAGTGTTTGCATGCAGGGAGAATGCTTTGCATTTGCTTATTGCACACAGATACTGACCAGCGTTACTGTTACACTATTATTTAGACTTGGCTTAAGGCATATCATCACAGAGCTCTAACTCTGATCAAGAGATGACACTTGCCCACACTGCATTTCATCATGGTTTTGTCCAGGTGTAAATATCCACTGGTTTTCCTCTTTTATCGGCCAGGTCCTTAGTTCTGACCATATCTAGTGTTTTTCTAAAAGTGCTCAGATGGGACATGGTATGAATATATGGGATAGGTAGCACATTTCATGTGATTTAAAGGTATAGGCCATTTACTGTGGAAATGGAAAAGTGGGGATGTTGTCCATAGCTACCAAGTGTGAGCTTGAATCTGATTGGTTGCTATGGGCAACATCCCCACTTTTCAAATCCTGCATTTTAGTAAATTCTGGCCATAATGTCATGTAGTATTTTTTCACCATCCATATTGTCCATTACACCGCCACTGGTCTTATAGGGCATAATATATTGCATAATGTATATAGGGCATCTGTTTTGTGTCACCACTGAAATCACTCAAAATAACTTTAATGGGAAACTAACTTGGTTTTCCAGCATTTACATAGAGCATTATATGGTACTTACACCAGAGTCTACCAGTTTATGAAGCACGACAAGGAGGTCATCAAAAAACTCCACATTTATAAGATGTGCAAACCTGGAGACAGCAGGATGAAGAAAGTAACATAAGATTAAATTATATTTATATATTATCATTCATGTCAGCAGCAGAACACATGCAAAACATTGGAAGCATAGTGACGAGTACAATATACTGATTATAGGGATAGGCAGTGCAATACAATTCCTAGTGACTTGTGAGAGTCTGGGTGCAGCATTGGAGAGAGCGAGACGGGTGATGAGAAAGGAGAAGGTTGCAATAGTTGAGGCCAGAGATGACTTTAAAAGATAAAAAAAAAGCCTGATATATAAAGTATATTATACACATGATTATGTTATACACACACACTGCATAACACTAACATAACTCAGGAGATGCAAGGCTGAGCACATGCAGTATGAATAGGTAACGGCCATGACCATGTTTACACAGCAGTAACAATACACATCATGTCATACAATAATGCAGAGTATAACCTGATTACACGCTACACAGAAGAAATAGGAAACATTCAGTTTTGGGTTTTGTCCTTGTGAAGTTATAGAAGAGGCTTCTGTACATATCCCACTGGCTGCATGACAAAATAAACACTCACTTTGCTAGGCCTTCCAAGACAGCGGGAAGGAGGACAGATTTCTGCACTCTTTTCAGTATTCTGAAGTAGGTTAGGAAAACAATATTCAGTGTTTCCGTATGCTGTGGGAAAAGGGAGAAAAACACAGCGGATTATTTCAGAGCCCAGCAGCCTGTATCTTGCAATGTTCACATTAACCCCCGTGTGGCCACTAGTAGGTGGAGGTGCACTCTTCTTCAGATCTGAACATAAACCCTATGTACATGTCATTATACGCAGATTACACTATGAAACACAATGACTCCTCACCAGCTTTAACTTCTTTTCTTTGCTTTCTGAGGCTTCGGTTTCCAGGAGTTCTCTCTCCAGCTTCTCCTCCGCTTTCTTCCACTACAAGAACAATGATGAGCAATCAGGAATATGGGAGAAGTAATGGAGCAATAGAGCACTCTGGCCAGGGTACACAATGCCATAGTCTGGTCACTTAATACCAATATATGTTTATTAGATACAAGTTATGTATAGATACAGATGACTAAAAGATAAACTTATAGATCTATTCGTTAGTAGATCAAAGCTGATCTTCAACTTCAACATTTTCACTATTCAGCTCCTGATAGGTTGATCTTAGGGCAAAGTAACAAATTGTTCAGCTTAATGTTGGCTGTATGAATATAGAAATACACTGTATTCTGAATATTAATATTGGGAGCAGATAAGTCTGTCTAAAAGATCCCTTATTTCAATAAATTGCATATTCCCCAATAAAAGGGGATGGTTAGGGTTAGGCTGCGGGAGATAGAGGTTTACAATCAGACTGTGGGGGGTACAGTTAGGCTGCTGGAGATCGTTACAGTGAGGTTGCCGGAGAGAGAGAGTTGCAGTTAGGCTGTGGGAGATAGAGAGTTATGGTTAAGCTGTAAGAAGGGGAAGGTTAGGGTTAGGCTACAGCACATGGAGAGTTATGGCTAGGGTAATAGTAGGGTTAGGATGAGGGGAAATTCTTAGCTTTCGGCGCATGGCTCCTCCTTACACTTTGCACTGGAAAACCTCACCCATCGTCTGTACATGAAATTCCTATATTCTCATGAATTACATGTTTATGTGACACAATTAAGATTGCTATCTTATTGAGCACGCTATAATGCTAATGTGACAAAGTGGAATGTATAAACCTTTAGTACCTGGTCTCCCTATTCCCTCTATTACCTTTCGTTCCATCCTTGATAGATTCTTCTTCTTATCTTTGTGGGACATTAATTTCTGTTTTGGGGTTATGTCATCTACATCCTTCTTCACTTCTACTTCTTTAATTCTTAGATGGAGCAAAATGTTCAGCACCTGGAATGGAGAGAATCGTGTACAAGGGCCTGACAGACACCACACACTGAATAACACAGGACCCATATATGTGCTTGGGTCATTACATCAGCATACATGTCTGGCACAGGGAGAGAGGGGCCTGACCGCCAGCAATTACAACATCTGCGGAATACATTCTATTCTGAAGAGAAAATAATCATTTCATCTCGCTGGAACATTAACCAAGGAAGCAGATGACCTCAGACACGGACAAACGTTTAATTGCCAAAATCCACTTTAAAGCAGCAGTTCTATCTAGGCCTATCCCCCAGAGTACCAGGAACATGGCTGCAGAGACCCCTAACATATGAAGGTGTGAAAGAAAGCATTGATTAGATACTGCTCGTGTCTTAAGCAATGTGNATAGATAAAGGAGTATAAGACGTATATTTCTGCTCCAGAGAACGTACAAGTTATAAGTTATATTCTAAATTAAACCCTAAGTGCTGAGAGGCCACCNACCCCCATCATTGTCATTTACCTCTGGACGGACGTCGTAATTTCTGCTCTTCACCAATCCAGAGATTATCTTCACAGCTGCCAGCGAGGCATGGCCNAGCTTATCCTGCCTGAACAGCTTCTTCACAGCCTCCATACTAATGTCAGCAATCTACATGAATACAGAATCAGTAATGTGAAAGGTGTCATGTAATTCTCATGTTGTTTAATTATATCTCCCATAAGTCCCCAAAATATTCGAGACATTCGAGCATGTCTGAAAAAAGGAGTAATGTACTATATGGTTTTGGCTACACCCCTTGACCTGCAGCTGGAGTTCCATTTACTTGGTATAAAGCATTACACCAATGTTATAGCTATCGTGTCCAACTCCCCATCACATGAAGAGACTAAGGGAGTGTTGACATTACATCCAGAAGAGTAACAAGGTATCTGATATAAGTAATATTATAATATGTAGTAGTAATCTTCATTTTGCAGGCCACTGAGGCATCTGTATGTGAATGAGTACCGCACAGAAATACAATTCTTATTTCTATTAGAGCAATTCTGTATTAACAGCAGAGGTGGAAGAGCTACCTGNTGGTAGGTGCATTCTCCATATTGTCCCAAGTGTTGGTCTAAGTCAGAGGTAGGTAACCTGTGGTTCTCCANGTGTTCTATGTCCCAGCATNCTTTAACTGCACAGACATAGTTGATACCTGANAAAGCATGCTGGGACTTGTAGTATGACANCACCAGGAGAGCTGCTGGTTGCCTGCCCCTGGTCTAAGAGGATGGAGCCCCTACTATGCTACCACCGTCGTTCTAGGTCTGAGATCAGTGAAATACAAGCGTGGGAACTCTATAGAATGGCTTTATATGGATGGAGCATGTTAATGACTATTTTACATGACTGCGTATCTATGCACACAGGAAGAAGACATCTATTATCACCATGATGGAAATATAGCATAACAAGAGTCCCCTGGAGATAAAGGTATCACCTAAGATAAGTGATAGTAAAATGTCCTGGCTTTGCACAACTCACATGACTGTGAATATGTGCTGCTTCCTGGCTGCTAGGAGACTGTACACACACTGCATTACAAATAACCACATTACACACAATCACATTCACAAGTCCTAGAACTACTTAATAACNCCGGCTGGTAAGAGGTTTCCCTGCTGCCGAGCAGATGAGCATGCAGTCATAGATTACCNAATGTGCAATCCACATAGGTCACAGTATAACAGGTTTATTTCACAAAATGTCTTTATGAGCAGCGACAATTTGTGTTTCTGTTNACCAGGAGGACATTGTAATAGATTTGTGGCCATCAACAGCCTAATTGCCCATTAAAATGTCTCTGTGCATAGGACCTTATACAGATGGAGATAACCACAGTTATATATAAAGAATCATTCATTTGCATGATCAGTTCGTTCATAGAGTGAGAACTGGGGGATATCTGAAGATACTTCTCTAAACCAAAATAGGTATACAAGCAAAAACATTACCCTACTCTGAGGTCTGTGTTGTAAAGACAATATCATAGGGCTGGATTCAGACTTCCGACACGACTGGTCTTAGAGCTCTGACTGGATCCTCACCTTAACCAGCTTCTCTGCGTGAGGATCCAGATCTGTACTGAGGTGTGGACCATGTGAGAGGACACTATACACTGAAATCACTGACCAGAGGTACTAGATATATGTGCATGCTAACAGCAACGACAGAGAGAGAGAGAACAAACCTGATTTTGTATTATTATTATTGATCTAGAAGACAACCATTGTGGTAATTATAAAGGAGCTGGATGAAGTCTGTGTGAACCACTAGTACCAGTACAATACCGAAGCTGGGAATGTGACTAGCATCCAGAGGATACTGTATATAGTGGTAATGGATAATAGGGCTGTAGNAGAGACAGAAGCAGCAGCCTAGGATGCATAAAATATAGGAAGCTGTGAATGCCATGTTCAGTCATTACATATACATCAGAAGGGACTGTCATTATCGCTTTACATCCAGTAACCATGTCCATATGTATATAGGCACATGTAACAGCAAGAAGAGATTTTATTTTATGGAGGGTCAATATCTACCTGGCTGGATTCAGACTTACACTCTCATGGGCAAAACCATGTTGAATTGCAGGGGAGGTAAATTGAATTAATTGCAATCAGTATTACAGGTGAGAGATGATGTCTAATAACTTTTTCCCATCTACGCGCCACATTGAATCGCCCCTAAGTTATAAGATCGTAAATCTGAACCTATAATCTAAGAAATAGCACATTAGCAAACTAGGCTAAAATTCTTAAGCACCCCCCAACAGCAATGTACAATGTAATGTTTTACACCATTGCGTGATATATGGCTAATGTATTTATCCCTCAGATTCGGAATAATAACTGAAGACCACATTCCTGNGCTTGTGGTACATATGTTTCTTCTCAGCGCTAATCCTCTCTGCTATCTCCCACACTAAAAACATCTGATCCTCTGCTGCCCTCTAGTGGTCAATAACTGAAGTACAAGGACTAAGTAAATGCTACTGACCTTTTTGGACTGGTCATTGATGAGTGGTACAACAAGGATGATGATGTTATTATGGAAGTTGAAGTGGGGGAGAGAGACCATGAGCTCACACAGGCACGTCACTGCCACCTCTGCCAGACCCTTGTACGCCTTCGTAGACACAGTCTCGATTCTTTTGGCCTTCATCTGTTTCCAATCTGCAAGGAATATACCATATGGTATGAGATTTTCATCAGATACTCCTATTTCACTGTAACTAAATTACCGTATTCAGGTATTATGCAGGTGCAGACATTTATTTATTAAGACCAAAACATTTATTTATACTAGACTTCCAGTGTACACACAGTCACACAGGAGCAGGAGTAGGCAACACCAGGGGAGCCGCAGGTTGTCTACCCNTGCACTAGAGGATTTCTTTACNCCATAAGGTTAGTCTACCTGTTGCATCCTCTCTATGTAGAGCTACAATCCCAGCATGCTTTAACTGCATAGACATAACGGATATCTGGCAAAGCATGCTGGGACTTGTAGTTTGAAAACACCTGGAGAGCCGCAGTTTGTCAGGGTGTCGCTTATAGTAAGCCTTGATTAGATATTGTGACCCATAGCTACTTGAATACATGTNAGCGCATAACCCGTATAGATTGCGCTTTCATATAATTATATGTAATCTTATTACCCTTTATTGTCTGTTCCAGGTTTTCCAGATAAAACTTGTACTGACTGACCAGACCTTCCTCAAACTCTCGGATTTTCTGAGTTTCTTTCTTCACCTGTTCAAAAGAAAAAGTTGAGGTTTCAACAACAAAACCAAAAGAGAAGATAAAACCNTCCATAAAATACATTGCTACACAGCTTTGAATTTCCCTACAGAATGCTTTGTGTANGCGGAGCTTTCTTCTGCAGTGGGAAACTGGTTAAGAATTGCCATGTTCTTCCATATTGTAACTGAAAGGAGCAAAATATTAGATCCAGACTGTGTAAAACGCGTCGTTCTCTACACCCTA
>JABWIB010000634.1:92268-102767 GCA_016617825.1 Platyplectrum ornatum | reverse complement strand
GAAAAGGAAAGAAGGGGTAGTAGATTGAGCCGCTTCTGGTCCTAATATCTTTTTAGGGTTAAGTCATGTTTATATATTTACTTAACTTGAAGTCTGTTTTTTTGCCATTATTTTGCTTACCATTGAACTGATTCCGCATGGCCAATCTCGGCATTGTTCTCTTTTTTCATAACTTGATTTTGAACTACCTCCTCATCTTTCCTGTTATGAAAAAAATGCAAAAAACAATAATAATTGCTCTCCATACTATGGCCTAGGTTATAAGGTATTTATTATTGCTGTTATGTGAATATTTGGCTGATTTAGCATTCAATAAAAATACGTTGAGCTGATCTAGAATGTTAGCTGCAAGCGGGGTGCGCCATAGTGAATATCCTATCCAGAAATGCATGTTGTAGCAGAAAACATCTCTGGATAGACTGCAGTCGTAAGTCAGTGCAGTATGTGCTGCAGCTTCTACAGCCGCAGTCTCTACAGTTTACAACCTTTTAAATGGGGTTTTTTTTAGTTGGAGGCTTATGAATAGCACAGCATGTAAACATTGACATAATTGTATATGGGATTAAAATATAATTAAGAGAGAATGTTAATTGATATAAAGAAATAAAGATAACCACGAGAAGGAGTAAGGAAGTTTAATATAATTAGATAAACACTGCATTTGATTGGTAAGCGCACGTAAGTAAAGAAATTAAGGCAGGAATTACTAGCACAAAAATAGAATCACCCATTGCAAAAAGGGTATTTTAGCGAAATATAAGGTAATTAAAGTAAAGTAATAAAGTATAGAATACATTTTATTTTAGTTGATTAAATCCCACTCTTAAATTTTTTTTTTCTGTTTCTTTCCTTCTTTCTTTCTTCCCCTCTCCACTCTGTCCTTCTTCACCCCTCCTCCCCTCTTCTCCCACTGATATCTAACTAAAATTCTAAATGAAAATGTGATAAGGAAAACGAAATAAAGCAACAGGGAAAAATGACATCCAAGGGCATGGGTTGGGTTAAGGGATAAATCACACTGAATTTATATATATATTTGTAATGAACATTAGAAATGTAAATAGTAGCAATGATGCAAGTGTACCAATGAAATTGAAAGTAATCATAAATGTTATGATGAAAACTCACAGCACAAGTTTGTATAAATGTTTTATGTATTTATATCTAGAAAAAAACAATAAAAAAACTACTAATTAAAAAATTGCGTTTTTATTACTGCATTTGGGGGTCTATTTAATAAGCAGCATTTTTTTTTTTAAATCACTGTTCTGCTGCAATATGTCATTTTTGGTATTTATTAAGCAGCATCCTGCTGCCAAATCACTGGGTACAGCAGTTTCCCAAATCAACACACCAAACACTAGTAAAACTAGTACCCAGTCTGTGACTGCCCTGCTACTTTCTATAAAATAAGGTCTCCTTGGCTGCAGCCCCCTTACTATCTAGACACACAATTGGAGCATCATCTGATCCTCCCAGAACCTGCCCTTAGGGTGCACACGTATCTTAACTCTACCTACATTGGTTTTTAAATTTAAATAATTAAAAATTATTTAAAAACCAATGTAGGTAGAGTTAAGAGACATGTGCACCCTAAGGGCAGGTTCTGGGAGGATCAGATGATGCTCCAATTGTGTGTATATGTTTAACCTGGGTGGCACCGTCAATAAAGAGGTCTGTGCAATCTAACTTTTTCCCTTACTATCTAGGCCTGGGCTCTGCTATGCAATACTGTATTATCCCCTTCCTGGGTCTAACATAAATTGGGACCTTAAATATCAGAACAAAATTCTCTATAATTCACAGCACCACTTTAAAGTTTATTTTTGGAAATGTGGTAAGGAGAGGATCTTTGTTGGTTTTCAGTCAGTCAACCTCCCACCTCCTTTGAATATCTTTAGATTTAGTCAAATTCCACAGTTCATTAAAGATAAAGCCTGGCCTCCTTTGCCAAAAATATATATGGTGTGCAATACTCAGAGTCTTGTCAGCAATGTAAATGTTAGTCTCAAAACATCTTGCGTGGTAAAAGACTATAGATGCAGCTTTAGGCTAAATAGCCTCGTAGATTGCAATCCATAGGTGGAATTGAAGTCTAGGCTCACGGGCGTCCCCAGAGCTCACCTCAGCCAACACCAATGTTGGTATAGCCTACGTTACACTCAGCTGTGCATATGGTAATAATCAAATATCCCATGGTTTCCTTTTCGTGCTGCAATAGATAATAATGGTCCATGCTTAGAGCACAGGGGATTGAACAAATAGTGTGCACTGTGACCCCTTTCATCTCAGAGAGAAACGTTCTCAAGCATATCCTCCCCCATTGTAACATACTTTTTTATCCAGCTTTCAATCATTCATTAGTATACAGCTGTAAAGCATGGCCTGGTAGCAAGTATCAACCTCTTCCAATCTTCCTAGAGGTTTTAGCATTGCTTCAATATATCATTTTCTCCCATTAATTCTCCCATTCTCCCAACTAATGTATCAAAGAGAAGTCACATATTTACTTCACATTAGTCATATTTAGTGATATATTACAATTATAACAAATATTAATTAAAAAGACAACTTTTTTGTCGTGACTTTGGCTACTCCTTCATTTACTTAAATCCGCACCATTATACCCTAGGTTAACATAGGCTGATAATCCTAGTTTCTCTGCCGCATATAGTTAACTTCATGCAACCAAGGCACACAAATGTTATCAGCCCTTTTATGCCCATGCTTTGTTTATTTGCCTCAGTGATAATTAAGAACATTCATTGATGACAAAATATCTATAGAAATATGTATAATATTTACTCTTCGTTATTTTAAATTTTTTTATATCAAAAAGTTTTTTCATTCTTATTACCAAATACCCAACATACACAATTAAAACATGATTACTGGAGCATAAAACCTCCTCAATTATTTTATTGTATTACACACAATTTATTTTTTTTTATTACACACGCATTATATATATCTTTGGCAAAGGAGGCCAGGGTTTATCTTTAATGGACTGTGGAATTTGACGAAATCTAAAGATATTTATAGGAGGTGGGAGATTGACTGAAAACCAGTAAAGATCCCCTACTTACCACATGGTCAAAAACAAACATTAGATTACGCTGATCGCTGGTTATGATTCGGTGGTGCGGTGAATTATAGAGAATTTTGTTCTGATATTTAAGGTCCAAATTTATATTAGACCCAGGAAGGGAAAGCAACTATTTATGCATGTGCAATGGTGTGATGTTTTAGGATGATGTATTTATTTGATTTTTATGCCACTATTGATTGTGTATTAATAAATATGTTTAATCAACGTTTTTGTGGAAGAGTGATTTTTGACCATTATGGGTGCTTAAGTTTACTAGTTTGGTGTGCGCTGGACATTTTTGCAATTTCTCCAGCTGCAACCTAGCATTTAATCAGATAAGCACCGGTGAGTGTTGCATCTCTGTGCTTATTGTATTAGATACTAACAATTGTTGCTTGGTTTTGTACTGCATGTATATTTTCTTTTGGAGCATACTGTATTAATTTTAAGAAAACACACAATGATTAAAGTTAGAATAAATATTTTGTACCTAATAAAAATACATGATATTACTTCCTGTCATGCATCATTCGTCCAAAGATATTGTAGAATATTTAATATCAGCATTTAAAGGATTTAACAAAAAAATCTTACCAGGTTGGTCATCATCATTGCTTTCTAATGGTGACGTAGCCATCAATGTGCAGATCTAAAGGTGCATATAATCTATTTTTGGATAAGCTATATAGTTTAAATAGATATGGGGAAAACCAATATAGTATACACAGTGTTTTATATACAATACTTACAGTATATATTGGAGATGAGCACCGACCCTGGTGTTTTGGTTTATGTTCTAAAAAATGTTCATGTTTTGGACATGAGGTGCGAGGAGAACAGGAGGAGCGCTACTAGTTAGTGTTTCAAAATGTCAGTTTTCTATTAAAATCATTAAAAAGATGGAGGTGTTGTTCTTAAGTCTTCAAAGCCGACAAAACCCAGTTCCATCATCTCATGCCCACACATACAAGTGTGTATGAGGTTTTCCCCAGGTAGCCATGCGTTTCCAGTGAACGGAGCAAAACGATTAAGAATGGTTACCTGATAACAAAACTTAATTTCATAAACTGTGTGGTTCAGATCTAGACATTTAGACACTGAACACCACTTAGCAAACACTATTTTATAACAATAGTAGTATTTGCTTTTTTAAAGATTAAATCATGCACAACCATGACAAAGTAACAAAATGAAAGTGCAGTAAAGTTGCAAATAATTTGTGAAATCAGTTGAAAGATATGGAATGGATAATAAGGCCTCTACCACCACCATCACAATTTATTGAAAATATAAAAAACTATGGAGTTAATTTTAAGTCTTAAAATGCTAACTATTTGCTGATAAAACCCAGTTCCACCCAAAACATGACAGCCATCATCTCCTTTTCCCGCTCATACTTCTCAGTGGGTGTCAAGTTTGCCCCAGGTAGCCAGGGGTATCCAGTGATTTGAGCAAAATGATTTACAATAGTTACCTGATAACAAAACCTTATCTAGCCACCAGTGCTCAGAAATTTTATTTGGTAAACTGGCTGGTCAAGCAACAGAAAATCACAAGCTTTAAACACTGAATGCCACGTAAAAATAGTAGTAGTAAGTATTTGCTTTTTTAAAGATTATATCTTTATAATGGAAGGGCGAATGAACACATGGACGGTACAGTAGAACTGTAAATGATTCACTAACTCCATTATAAGATACAGAATGCATAAGAAGGTCTGCAGAAGCCAACAACGCCACAATTGAATAGACAACTGAAGATAAACCAATAACTTTAGTTACAACAGGCTGAGATGTTTTTAAAGGAAAAGATGAACTGATATGGTATGGCTATTAACAAACCAGCAACTTTAGTTATGACAAAATGTGGAATACTTGCTCTTTGCTGAGACATTGCAGGACATTGTCCTTTAGCCCTCCCACCCAACCTTATAAAGGGCATGCATAGTTTAACAAACCAAGCACTTCAGCTACAGAGATACCGGTGTGGCTGAAGTGCTTCGTTTGTATGGACTCCCACATACTGTAGAAGTGTTTTTTATTTATTTATTTTATTATTTTACATTTTAATTTAAAATAACTGTATTTTTGCGACTATAAGACACACTTTTTCCTCCCAAAAAAGTTGAGGAAAAAGTATGTGCCTCTTATTGTCCAAATCCTGTGGATGCGGTTGACATGGAAAGGGTCTACGATGCTTCCGGCCGCCATCTTTAGTCTTCCTTTCCATCTGCCTCGATCTTCCATCCATCCCGGTCTCCAGTCTTCAGTCTTTGGAGTCCTGTGCCTCTTCTGCCTTGAGTCTTCCTGCTTCTGGTTCCCCCGCTGTGCGCCTTCTGTGGAGTCTGGTCCTTCTGCAGGCAGATGCATTCTGCAGGCAGGGATGCCTGTCAGCCGCTGCCACCTCTGTGCTCTAAACACACACACCTTATATACGGTATTACTCACTACCACACTACCATAATGAAATAAATAGAATAAAAAAATAAATTTAAAAACTCCCAACAGTCCCCCCCCCCCAAATTAAAATAAACAAAAAAAACCCAAAAAATTAAAATAAAACCCCCCAAAAAATTAATAAAAAACTCAAGAGTGCTGCCAGAAACTTGGGTTCTGCCGGCAGGGTGGTATGCCACTCAGCCCCAGCCACTGCCACAGAGCCTGAGCCACTTCACTTCCCACAGTCCCAAAGACAACAGTAATACAAAAAAATTTAATACAAAAAAACCACAAAATAACCCCCAAAAATAAAAAAAACAAAAAGAGTTACCAGCTGACCTTTCTGCAGCAGTCTGCTGCACTCAGGTGCCTCCATCCCTCCTCAATGCTCTGTCGGGGGTTATGCTATAGTTTATTCAATATTTTATTACACTATTTGGTTCAGAATATTTTTTTTACCTGTTTTCCTCCTCTAAAAACTAGGTCAGAAAAATACAGTAATTTAGTTTTTTAAATAATAAGGAACTAAAAAAGAAAGTTTAAATTGAGTTTGAAATGATATGGTCATTTATATGGTTTTCAAAAAAAACTGTATGCCCTTTAATCAACATGTCATACCCTTATAAACGAATCTTAAATGATATTGCCTGTTAAAGTTTTAACAACAAAATAATTAATCTATACCATATCTTTCTTACCTGAATGTTAGCAGACGAGTATAGAGAAGAGGAAAGCAAAGCATACACAGTATCACCTTCCATACTTCATTATCAATGCTCAACTCTCCAAACCAGACCTTTGTAAGGAATGCCTGCAAACATGCACATGAGTATTTTATTATTCATTTACTCTCCAATAACACTATTTTCTTTTCCAACATTAATATTATAAAGTAAAGCACAAACACATTATGTGAAAATAAAATCAGTGCTGGATTTCTTTCTAACTAACAGTAGAAGGAGGATACAAGTGTGTACACCCAAGTGAGCAGCAATGGCAATGAAATTAGTGCTTGAATAATGTAAAAACCTGCCTGAAGAAGCCCTTCATCCTATCATTATCTACAACAACTTACTCTACCTGAAATCCGCTCAGTGTTTACATCACCAGGCTCGGTGGGCACTATTTTAACCATTTTATTTAGAAGGTGAAGCTATCCATGACGCCAAACGTCATCCTTTGGATTTATTAGTGGACAATGCTACAGTTTGTGAATGCCTATCCATTTTGTGCTCAATATAAGTCTAGTAGAAAGCCTCCTTCAAATGCTTGCCCTAAAACGGGGATTGAATCGGGCCCCTTGAAGCTTACCCATTATAACACATTTTTCCTCCACTTGACCAGACAAGTTAAATAACAAACATTTTTGTCAGCAATGTGCGTCAACAAAACAAAAGTCAAAGCAAAATAGATTATAATGGCTATTTAATGAATTTACTATGCCTCATTTTTGAGTGTTGTTTTGAATTCGCCCTCGATTTCACTCCAATTTGATTTTGGACTGTTTTGCATCGATTTCAGCTAATTCCATCTTGATTTGANCTTGAGTTTAGCTATTGCGTTATTTGAGAATTATCATCTCTCGTTTTTGAAATCGTGTCTCAGCCAATTAGGTGCCAGTTTATTACAGGGCGAGACCCTATATATATATTAATGCATGTGGATGTTTTTTGGAGTACGTTGTGAGAAGTTGTAGAGAGAGGTGGGGGGCAGTTTCAGGAGGTTTTTGGTGAGAGATTTAAGGTGTGTTTTTGTTCCATTTGTTGTTTTGTGCCATTTATATTTTTTCCTTAATATCTGTTAGTGTGTTTGGTGTGTGATTGTTGTTAGTGCTTGTTGTATTGTAGTTTGCCTGTGTGTGTCTTGTCCTGTTTAGTGTGTTTTCATTGTGTGTCATTGTTTTTATTTTTCCCTTTTTTTACACTAACTTGTAATGGCTAGTGGTAGGGAGGATGAGAGACATGACGAAGGTACAGCCAGTCAGCCTCCACTTCACGAGGCAGAAAACGCAATGCTGAGCTGTTGGGATCCAGAGCAGCTTTCGCCATTCATGCTAAAAGGCATGTACTTTGGCACAAAACAGTGGCAGCTATGAATGCAATTGTAAATTTTTTTATTAACTAATAATAATTAATGTTTATCAAACACATTTGTAAGTTAAACATTTGTTTATATGTGTACATTTCTGAAAGTCCAGTTTGTGGTGCAAGTGTTCGTGTGGTGACATCTACAGAAGCCCACCATTTTCCACTGACACAACATTCGGCAACAAGCAGTACATCATTGGATACTTAGGAGCGGACAGATGAAGAGATGCCTGGTAGAAGACAATTTTTTAATTAAACAATTTTATTAAAAAATTTTAAATAACATTAGTTAAGCAAGAATGTATGTTTTTGTGTCTTCTGATTACTGCATGTTGCCTATAGCAACCAATCTTCAATAAAATGTCTGCATTTAATTGCACAGTGTATAATGTAATTTGTAATGGGCTTGCAGAGTGGGTGCACCATGACAACTTTCTACATTATTCACGTGTTTCTTACCAATAGTTATTGTTGAAATGTTGGTAAACCTTTCAAGTTCCACATACTTTTTTCATTTTTCTTCTTTTGGGTAAGTTCCACATACTATGTTGCCTAAATTAGCCATAGAAAGTGTGCATGCTATGTGGTTTAATTTATCTAATGATCAGTATAATGTGAAAATTTTGTTAATAGTACCAAAAGGTATAGTTTTTGCCTTCAGTAACTGTTGTAAATAAACAAGTTTTTAAAATGTTATATATGACCTCTTTCATTGTTAGGGACTTCATATGATGTGCTACCAAGTCCTCCTCCATGTTCCACATTCTCCGACACCTGAATTCCCTGATTCCCTGAGCTAGATGTAGGAACACAAGTTCATCCTACAAAAACAGGTAATTAATATAAAACCAATATTTTTAATTTTTCAAAACATTTTTCAAAACATTGTAACAAATTGTAATTGTTTTGTGTGTGAAAAAAATGTACATGTCATTTGAAAACCTGACATATTTAGTTTTTTCATTTTCAACATAAAGAACAGCTATTTACTATCACCTTGTTTTCGGAGCCAACAATGGTGGTGTTGAATGCTCCAACTGCAGCACCAAGGAACAACCATCAAGACCAGCACACAGAGTAAAAACTACAAATGAAGTCATTTTGAATTTGCATAATGCAGCGCCAATTTTTATGGGGTCAACAGAAAAACCAGCATATGAATCATAATGACCGCCAGATACAAATGGCACAGTTTACACTAGGATGTGTGCTACAATAGAGCAACAAAATGTGATCATGTCACAACAATATCATGCAACCCATGTAGATATGGAACTAATTAGTTTTCAAATTGAGATGATGAGGCAACAAATGCTAAATCAATATTAACAATGCTTTCAAACATCAACATCGTCAGAATCTACATAATTGATAACATCCTGTCAAACCCCACTGCAAACACCTACTCAGACACAAACTCAATCTCCAAGGGGACGTTGGAGGAGTCCAAGACCCAGGGGTAGCAGAGCATTTCAGCGACAAACTCTGCAAAAGAGAAAGAGAGGAGATTACATTATTGTCTTAAGTTAAATGTTAATATATTGATGGTGAATTCCAAATTACTTATTAAAAAAAAACATCATGTCTAAGGAGACAACCTTAGCCGATTTTTCTTTGGACACATTGACTATTTTGCAAAAAGTAAAAACAAAAATTTGTGTTGCACTGCATTAAATGTTATGTGTTTTTTTAGCAAACAACTAGAAAAATATATTTACACCCTAAAAATAGATTAGTAACAAATAGCTACAATCTAAAATGTGGGCCACACATTAAGTCAATATCATTTACAAGCTACATGTTGATCATTATAAATACACATTTGTAAACCATACTTACAGGAAAAATTATTTTCTATTAAAAATGTCTTGTCTGTATCCCTGTGGAAATGATGGCATAACTTCCGCTGTCCGCTACAACAAAATCTTCCCAAGGTTCACACAGTCAAGATCGTAAAGCAAACAGCAAGCCCACACAATCTGGAAAACCTATCTAGGTGAATAAAGAGGTTGACCATTAAACTTCTTATCTTAAACTTAATCTAGGCACCTGAAACAAGATTTTAAATCACCAAAGGTACATTTTATCACACATCAAGTGACTCATTATATTGATGGTGTGCGGGAGACTCAGGATGCAATAGTGGGGTCAATAGTAAGGAGAAAGACCCATACCCTGAGTCACCTGTTGGAACAGAAACATACAATTAAAATCACATGTATAGATTGTTAAACATTAAGACATGAGTAAGAAGTTAACATTCTCAACTTACCCAAAATCCACCCGTCAGTCATTTCACCACTCTGAAACTGAGCATAAACTGGCTCACGGCAAACTGGCTCAGGATATAGGAATTGCGGCATGAGCCTGGGTAGCTGGCATATACACACACTATTCATTGGTTGGCATCACAAACCACCTGCACATTGATGGAGTGGTAATAATGCCTATTCAGATAGAGATAGACATTCTCCCTCTGTGGCCTCAGTGCAACATTAGTGCAATCAATGCTCTCAGGACAGATGGAAATCCTAAGAAACCATAGAATGCCTTCAATTCACACCACTCTGCACCCTGGCTGGGGAAACATATGTGTGCACAAAATTCTACACAGGGTACTTAACACTTGAGATAAGTGTCTGGAAAATGTCAGCTGGGATATGTCTGACACTGACTGTAAGAAACTAGTGGCCAGAAAGTGAATGGCACACATGAATTTGTGGACCTGGGGGGGAATTCAGTAAATGACGATTTCTGCAGGGATCTGATATCGTCAGCATTCGTCAGGGATATGAAATCGCCAGTGCATGGTGATGTATAGTATTCAGTAACTCTGGATTTGGCTTGACGATTTGAAATCCCTGGCGAATGATGGCGAATGGTTTT
>JABWIB010000634.1:28580-51046 GCA_016617825.1 Platyplectrum ornatum | reverse complement strand
CAAACACTGACATTCATTTTACCTCCCCTGCAATTCAACATGGTTTTGCCCACGCTTTACCCCTTTAATGACGCGGCCTATTTGGTCCCTAATGACCAAGCCCTATTTTCCAAATCAGACGTGTCAATTTATGTGGTAATAACTTTTTAATGCTTTAACTTATCCAACTGATTCTGAGATTGTTTTTTCGTGACACATTGTACTTTAAGTTAGTGGTAATTTTGGTTGATACAGTCTGTATATTTTCGTGGAAAATGCACAAATTTTAAGAAAAAAATGTTACAATTTCCGGTTGTAACACAGATAGTCATACCACACCAAATAGTTAATAAATAATAATTTCAATATGTCTACTTTCTGTTGCCATCATTTTGTAAATCTCCTTTTACTTCTTTAGGGCGGTAGGGGGCTCATAAATTTAGAAGCAATTTTTCACAATTTTAAGAAAATTTTAAAGTTTCAAAGAATTAGGGACCAGTTGAAGTTAGAAGTCACTTTGAGGGGCCTGTGTGATAGACACCCCCATAAATGACCCCATTTAGCAAAATGCACCCCTCAAAGTATCCAAAACAGCACTCCGGAAGTTTGTTAACCCTTGTGACATATGCAGACCTATCATCTTAATGGTTATCTGTTGTTTCTTGAGTTGCTTACTCATCTGTATAAGATAACCACAGACTGTTCCCCTCCTGGTGGTTTTACCATGTTTCTCTGTGCCTTCCCTCGTATTATTGAACCTTGGGACTCCTAATGTGGTGTATTTTACTGTTGCTTATGCCACTTTACTGTTTATTACATGTTTGCCATTGTTCTATCGTTCTATGTGTCGAGAGTTGCAACTGTTCGATTTCCTTTTCCCTTTTTTGTTTCTGTACCATGTTCTTTTTTCAATAAAAATTTATTGATGTTAAAAATAAAGATAACCACAGACTGTCACTTCATTATTGCATTTTACCAATAACATGAGGTTGTCACCCATAAAATCCACAAAATCTTATATAGGGATACATTAAGACGAGCTTTGGGTGTAATGCTAATACTATGGAGGACTAAAGGCAACACTTCAGCCATCACTTTACTGAGTTTGTTGTGAAAACAAATCAACACACAATAATAACTAGTCATTGAGGGGACGGGGTCTTATGCTAATCGCAGCCTCTCCCACCCCCATGCTGTTGCCTTTGGTTTCTCCGGGGATTAACAAACTAAAAGTCCACATGGATATGGAGATTGCTTCCTTACTGCTGATAACAGATCGTTATGAGCTGCATAGGAGACATGGCAGCAACAAAGAGAACGCAAAGCATGAAAGTATTACACAAGAGACTTCTCCTGAGCTGCGACTGGGAGAAAACCATGTAACGGTCCGCTGGGAATCCATAGGTTCATCTCGTCATGTGATACATCGCATCATGTGATCTATGGGGAAACATGTGACGTTATCTATCCAGGAGACGGCTAACATAAGATACACTGCCGCTTCCATCGCATCTCCTTACACCACGTGTCACCGAGAGAGCCAATCACCACAGCAGCCCAGACAGAGGCTTGCAACGCAAATCCCCGTTTACGACCTGACTACCGCCACGCCCCCTAGCGACAGGCGAGTGGATGCTTGTGCCAGTCTCCTCCATAGATACCGGCGTGTCCAGCGGGCATGAAGCTGACACGCAAGCAGGTGCTGTCCCGCGCCAAGGCGTCTGACCTGGACAGTGTGAGGAAACTAAACTGCTGGTGAGTGCTGGTGGCAGTGTGCGGGCATCATACAGAGGTGGTGACCCTTCTTATTGTCCATACAGGAGCTCTACCTGCATATCCTCATGTAATGTGATAGGGTTACTGTGGGGCTAATACTGCTATGTATGTTATATATAACATAAGAGGTTATGGTGTATGGTCTCTCTGTGGGTCATGTGATATTCTATATGCATTGGTGTATGTGTGTAATATAAAAAGAAATAAATATATATGTGTATATATATATATGTATATATATATATGTATATATATATATATATATATATATATATTATGTGAGGGTTTTATGCAGGTAGTCATTATAATGACAGTATCTAGCCATCACTTATTAATATGCACAACACTCAGGTTTTCGTGTGACACAGATCAGGTAGGTCCCTGTTAGTATGTGTCTTTTTCCCCTGTGATATTTGCACCTGAAATCATTGAACTCTAAATATATGTGAGGTAATGAATATCTAGAATTCAGAGTTGCCGACTCTTCCGGGAGATTCCTGAATCTCCTAGAACCATGAGTGCTAATAAATCTCTATGAAGTCTTATCTACTGCATGACAATATATAGTTCTATATAACAGTACCATTAAATACAATGTTTCTAAGTTACCATTTTCTTTCTGTTTTGTTTCAGGGGGAGTCGCCTTACAGATGTAAGTTGTTGTTTATTGTGCTGAAATTGTCTGCTACATTTTAAGTTAATTTTACCTTAACTGAGCTGTGCAAATCTTCACTGGTCCTAAAACCACCACCTCTTCAGACTAATTGCCATCTCTCTGTTCACCTACAGTGCTGGTATCAGGCATGTGTAAAGCCTATCATAAAGTAAAAGCCCCTCCATAAAGTTTAGATATCTGTGCGTAACATCTGATCATAGAATGCTTCACTCATTCCCGGGCCAGTGTCTCATCCTGCAGTAGAGGTTAAGTTAGTATTCATTTTTTCTATAATAAAACTTAAAGACCAAAAGTGATTTAGCAAAACCATGGGGGCTGATTCAGCCCTGCGTCTCTGCCAGCCAGGCTAAGCCCTGATGATTACAAGCGCAGCCTGCACCATGTCTGGACATGGTGCAGGCTTAGCGCAGAAGGACCGAGGCAGGTAATGTCCTATGGACAATTACCTGCCTCATTATGTGTTAAAAAAAAGTAAAAATAATTTAAAAAATGACATTAATAAAGAAAGTGTATGTGTTTTTTATTTAAATAATATATTATTTATTTATTTATTTTAATTTTTTTTTTTTCATTCATGAAAGCCGGCACGTTTTTTTTTTTATTTTTTTTTCCATTCTCTGCTAGTGTTTACGCTGCGAGTAAACACTAGCAGAGGCTCCGGATACAGCATCTTTTGCGCAGCTCTGAATCTTGCGTACCTGGCAGCCGCCGAATCTAGCACAAGTCTAATAACAGTGTAACAGTAACGCTGGTCAGTATCCGTGTGCAACATGCAACAATACAGTATTTTCCCTGCATACAAACACTGACATTCATTTTACCTCCCCTGCAATTCAACATGGTTTTGTTTATTCGCTGTATGTTCAATAGTAAGTAAGTCTGGATCTGATCCAATGTCTTCAGGGATTAATTATGTTTAAACTGATGTTTAGTACTCATAGTTTTGATATATAAATTATAAAATCTTCTGTTCATTTTTAGTGCATTTTTTTGTTTTTCAGATTTCAATATTTCACGAGCTTCCAAACATTGAAGTTATTACATTAAGGTAGGTGATTTCCAAGTAGCTAAATAAATCCCCAAAATGATGGTACTGTTTTTCATATTGACTGTATTCAATTTTATGTTTTATACTCCTATGGAATATTATAAAAATGTCTTATTGCTACATTGCATCGTCCCCTCTAATGCTGAGAGATGCAATATGTTTGTGACTGCACTATACAGTGTGACAGCAATGTTTCCTACTAGTTCATTTGCTTCCAAAGCCTGTAATGTCCAGTATAATATCAATTCCCAATGTTTGTAGCATGCAAATATTCTTTACTCTATATTGTTATAGTTGTCTTACTCATTGTTATCTAAACTCCCTACAGTGCGATTGATTTTTATTTATTTTTTATAAAGTCAAAGTTTCCTCCTTCTATCCATATTGCTTTATATAAAATAACCTGTTATTGTCTCGTCATGTATACTCACATGTTTTACCTATCAATAGATAATTACTGCACAGAATAACCCATTTCCTCCTCCAAGTGCTGCTACTTGCTATCTTAATAGTCTATTATTAATGACTTCATTTATCCTTGAAATTTAATAAATGCTGCATATCACTTTCTGGTTTATAGTACACATTGATGTATGCTATGTGTTACTGAGATTAGACATATACAACTGGTCCATTTTTTTCCCTCAAACTTTCAAGTCTGATTAAGGTCTGATTTCATTCTGCATGTTATTCCGACCCATCCTGACAGGATGAATAACTCTTCCAGAGAAGAGTATCAAGTAAATGTGCCTTCTGTGCCAACATACTGTATATGCAGTCCCTCTATCTATGTACTGCACTCCTCAGCAGACCAGAGACAGTGCCACAGTAACACAAGCCATAATCAGCAGTTTGTATCATATAGTTTCTTGGTTAACCCATTTAGCAGTAGATAGAAATTGCTGGTTTTTCTCTGTGTAAGCACACCCCCTGGATCAGCCCCTATATGTATAGCTCTGAATTAGAAATAAAGAATCATTATACGCTTGTAAATACATTGAGTTCCATTTGCTTATTCCATATTCTGTCAGCATTGCAACTTATTCTAGAGGGATGAGAGAGAAGAATATGACATAACTAAAAACATTTCGCAAGCAGCAACATATCAAACTTTCCCTTTCTGGCACAGTACTTCAGCGCGATAATCATGAAGTCCCTAGATAGCGATTAGTAAAAGTCTCATGAGTCTCTCGAAAAGTTGCAATCCTCACAGAATATGGAATAAGCAAATGGAACTCAATGTATTTACAACGGACGAAACGTGAATACCAAGAATGCAACAAGCATATAATGATGCTTTATTTCTACAGTAATTCAGTATTTTATTTAACTGTTTGAGGAATGATGAGACATTACATATAGATTTTGAGATGCAGGAATGAAATTTCTATCTGCTACTTAAAGAGTTAACCAAGAAACTGTAATGTGTGTTACGTTTTGTGTGGCATTAAAAAGGGCCCAGGTAGGTTATCACAAGGTGCACTGGTGATGATACTAGGGCTTGCTATACTGTGGTACTGTCTCTGGTCTGCTGAGGTGTGTAGTGTTGAATGTTGTAGCCCATCCCAGTAGAAAATGATATATGTGTCTAGTGTGGTCATATTCTTTGTGTTGTTGGGGCCTCTATCTATGTATTCTGTCTGTATACACTGATATACAGTGGAACTGGTTAAATCATGAATGAATGAATGAATAAATACTTTGTTTCCAGTGTAAATAGCATTACAACCTTGGAACCAATTAGACACTGTCAAAATCTGACTGAGTTGTATCTGAGAAAGAATAATATTTCCAACTTGAGTGAACTGTACTACCTGAAGCTGCTGCCCAAACTGAAGATTTTGTGGTTATCTGAGAACCCCTGCTGCAGCCCTGATCCGCAGAAATACAGGATGACAGTGCTGAGAAATCTTCCCAATCTTTACAAACTTGACAATCAAGGTAATGTACCATTCTCTTCTAATGATTTTATTTCCTATGATGCATCCTATGGAAAAGGCAGGATATTTATAACTCACCTGTCCACCTGCAGCATTCTGTTTGTTTGCAGGTTCTGGTTAGATATTGATTCTAGCTTTTTCTAAGGAGAAGGCTGGATCTGTACCTTCATGTAGCATCTTGTTCTATCTTGTACAGAGGGACATTCCCCCTTAGCCAATGTACAGCCACTGTATAAGTAAGGAGCATTAGTCACCAAAGCATTCCTTCAAAACAATATTTATATATAAAAAGAATCAACATTTGTGTTAATGCAGTAATACATGGATCTGTATTAGATATGTGAATGCTCTCTTACTGTAGTCGTAACACTTACAGAAGTTGCTCAGTGCTGTCCTGTGTCCGAGGCCAATCATAGACTCCCCTCACTCTCCCTCATACACTAGACCAAATTCTTTTTTTAGTTCTCGTGGATGTGTTTTACCATTGGTTACCATTGGTTTTATGTGTTCAACACAACAAAGCCACTAGTACACCTCTATATGGGTGCTTCAGGGAAATATAAAAAAATATATAATATAAAGAAGTATATAAGTAAGGATAAAAATATTTAATAAAAAACTTATATAAATATCTTAAAGTGCAGCCACAAAATAAGAGACAAACTGAAACGGAAAAATGATTTTGGCACTAACAAAATTGTGATTATTCTAAAAAATAAATACCCAGATGGATATATATTCAACAACTAGCAGTAGCTAAAATGTATAATTCCACATATCAATAAAAATATATATCTATGTCCAATATGCATATAAAGAGCCACATTTTGTTATAGACGGTTGCTTTGTATGTATTGTAACAATATTAATGTGAATATTCGGATGGCAGAAGGCAAACTAGGCTCAGGGAAATCTTTCAAGCCTTTTCATAACAACAGATTCCAACTCATCCGGATGGTGAGCCACATCGTTCAGGTGGAATTAAGTCATTGAAACTCCAACATAAAGGAAATGTGTTCGGTGTTTAAAACTTACTTAAATCCATTCAAACACCAAGACCGTGGTGGCTTATATAAAGAGGCACCAAAAGTTTAATGGCAGAGGCAAAACTAGTCCTTTCTTGGGCATAAACGCACATATGAAATGCAACTGCAATGTACATAGGGCAGACTTCCTAAGCAGGCATGCCTGCCACCCGGGAGAGTGGGAACTGGACAACCAAATCTTTTCTAAGAGCATAACTGGTTACTGGTCACTGCAGTGATGCTGGGGCATTTCTTTTGTTTTTTCTGTGTAGAGTAACCCCTGCCTTTCATGCACCTACAGTTCATTTACAAATTGATTTGAACAACCACCACTCTGGACCTGATTCAGAGTTTAGCATCCTGGTTCCCAGGCGGATGCGATGTGAAATGCGCATGCGCAGGTCTGCTCTGAATAGAACGGATGCGGACACAAAGCCCACATCCGCGTCCTTTGTACATTTGCAATGTCTGTTGGCTTTGTTGCAAATTATGTCTGTTAACATTGCATTAAAAATTAAAAATTTAAATAAAGAATTAAAAAAAAAAAAGCCCACATCCGCCTGTATCCGCATCCATGATATTAAAATGAGAGAAGGGGCTTCTATACAGCTATGCATGTCAATAGGAAAAAGAAGTAAAAAAATAGAATAAACTTTTTAATATGTCTTTGTGTGTTTGATTTTTTTTATAATTAATTTTTAAATTTTTTTGTTAAAACCATTTTTTTTTATGTAAAAAAAAAAACAAAACAAAACAAAAACACTGCAGAGTGACTAGCAGCATTAACAAAATATTTTACTATGAAGACCATTCATAAAAGAAAACCGGAGCACCCGGAGGTAACCCACCCAGACACTGGGAGAATGTCTGTGATGTAAGGGATGAGTGTTACCCACTGAAACAACCATGCTGCCGTACCACAACTAGTTGCGCCCTGAGGTTCATTGAACTGTCATGGGTGGTTATCTCAACTGTGGGGGGAGCCATAGGTGGCAGCAGCATTTCATATTTGAGTACATTGTTGTATAGCATTAGAAAACCTTAAATCCAGTAAGAATGTTTCCTGTATTTCAGAAAAGTAATATTAAATTCAATTATACCTCCCCCCATGTGGAGGTCTGGATAGTGCATAATGGCTGAAGCCAGCCCTTACTGTATTGTTTATATCCTGAAGACCCCTCTCTCCCCATGCCTACTTTATATATGTACATAAAGGCTTTGCTGGCAAAGTTTGAATAAATCCTCATCTCCCCTAAGATTATAATCTCACATTGCTGTTGGCGATTTAAAGAACATGATAATGTTCTATAAATGGAGATTACTTGATAAAGTGGCCACTAACAAAAAAAGGCGCAATTACATTGAAACTGTTTTACCAGACAGTGGTGAAAATAAAATAAAAATGTCCCTTATGAAACATAAAGCATAAACAATGTTTACTTTGAGTTATCTATCTAAGTATTATATATAATAACAAAAAATAATTGCTGGCTTAATTTGTGGCATTTCTTTATTGGTACTGCTGGATAGTACCGGGTATGTGTGTGTCTGTTGTTGGCACCAAACCTCTTTTAAATATATTTTAATTGCTGCAGTTATGCTGCAATGCAGTGAAGCCTGAAAATGTATAGTGGTTCTTCTCTGTGTGGGGAACATATTACACACAAATTACTTCTATAATGATACAATCCTCAGTCATGCTTCACAGGGATATACATGCTTACAGAAGTGTTAGAGTTAACTTTAAGCTCACTGCAAACCATTTACAATTGCCATTTATCAAACAAAAGGTTAACACAACAGTTTTCTATGATACCACAATATTCACAACTTTAATGTCTTCATTAAACTGTGCCTTAGAGATCTCTTCAGTTCACATCAGCGAGTAGCTTAATCTAATAAGCATGATATATTCCTGCATCCATTTTGTCCTTATTCTCGGTCTCTGGATCTTCTCTGAACATGATACAGGAATTAAGGCTCTTTTCGGTCTTCAGAGCCGAATTTGTTTCAAATACTTAAAGCGTATTCTCTTTGGCAGCCATAACAGCAGAAGAGGTCTCCAGGGCCATCCTTGAGGGTGAGGAGATCATTGCTCCTCCAACTGAAATCTCTGATAAGGAAAATGGACATCAAGAGCCAACAGATGAGCAAACCAATGAAACTGCTGACGTTGTGCCAGAATCTGACAGTGATCTGTTAAATTTCAGCATGGAAGAAACAAAGTAAGTGAATGTAGCCAGCTAATACGTCACTGTTGGTAAAGTATTCTGTGAGAGAAATGTAAAGCTATATAGTAAACAGTAAATCAGTCAGTAGTACCAGTACAGTATTAAAGTATTCATTTAATTATCAGGATTACTGCATTTCTAGTATGCAGTATTCTTAAGGCAAAATACAGAGTTCAGTTTATTTGCATTATGTAGCTAAAGCAAACTCATCCAAATTGTATGCAATGTGCAATTCAGGGAATAATTACACACTATCAGGGTATAAGTGCTAAACTGTGATACAAGAAAAAAACAAAACATTAAATAATCATCTCTTGAAATCTAAAAGATAAAATGGAAGCTAGAAACTCAAAATACAAAAAGAATTCAAATGTTCTATAGATAAACATTCTTAAAGACATACTTTGATGCTTGGTACAAAATTACATATTGAAGAAATGTATCACTTATATGCCCGTTTGCTGACAATATTTGTCTGCTGGTAAAAAATAAACTGCCTGACTAAAGCTGGCCATACACATAAATTGTTCCAATCGAAAGTATTACAAGTGAGAGCCCAAGTCTAATAACAGTGTAACAGTAACACTGGTCAGTATCTGTGTGCAACATGCAACAATAAGTATTATCCTTGCATGCAAACACTAACATTCATTTTACCCTCCCCTGCAATTCAACGGTTTTGCCTACTCTTGAAAAAATCTTTTGATTGGAACAATTTATCTTATAGTGTATGGCCAGCTTAACAGTAATATTTATAAGATCATTGTCTCGTAATTAAGAAAAAAAACTAGCAAAGATATAATAAACTTTTATAATAATAATAAATAAAAATACATTTTTAACTCAATGGGCCAGATTCAGATCTTTAGGCACTAACACAGTGGTTTCCAAACTTTCAGCTCGAGGCACACTTAAGGTCTCCATATTTTTTTAAGGCACCCCTAAGACAAAATAATTAGCAAGCAGTCCCATTATTTTACGTTTGAGTCAAAATAGCGTAATAACTATTTATGTAAAGACACAAATACTTCAGGTTGACATCAAATCTTGTTTAGCTCTTATACAAGGAGTAAAATTGTGCTTTTAAGAAACTCTAGCAATGTGGCACCAAGTCCAAAAAATCATTTTGCGCCATCCCAGGGAGCCTAGGCACGCAGTTTGGGAACCAGGGCACTAATGCGGGTAAAACCATGTTGAATTGCAGGGGAGGTAAAATGAATGTTAGTGTTTGTAGGGAGAATACTTTATTGTTGCATGTTGCACACAGATACTGACCAGTGTACAGTGTTACACTGTTATTAGACTTGTGCTAGAAACATCATCTCTCACCTGTAATACTGATTGTAACTAATTTAATTTGCCTCCCCTGCAATTCAACATGGTTTTGCCCACTATCTAAAAATATTTCGATTGGAACAATTTATCTTACCGTGTATACCTAGCTTAAGTCATTAGTGCCTAAAGATCTGAATCTGTCCCAATATTATCATTTAAACTAGAAGGAAATAAATTAAAATCCAGACCGTCCCCGGACTGCCCATAATCCAGAACCGTAAATCTATTTACATCAATTCTCACTGGCCAAGAACAGAAAGATCTATTTAGGAAGCATTTCCAATGATTTCCTTATGAGTATTTTATTATTATACATACTTGTATAATTTTTTTCATATTTCCTTTTTTCCTTCTTTTCCCTTAACTTCAGAGGAATCAGTGTGTCCATAGACCACACCTAATGGGATTTTCTCATTATTCGTATATTGGAAAACAGGCTGATGCACAGGGAAAATTGCATGTGCAGATTGGGAGCGCATGATGCGCAGAAAGATGAGCGTACTGGTGCCAATGAGTTTGCTTGGGCATCCATCTGCTCTGTGCTATATAGAAGCCACAGCACAGCTTTAGCAGCAGGGAAAAGGCAGCCATCAAGGTTGTCCATATGTGGACCTCAAGCTGTTCTGATTAAACTGCAAGATTAAGCAACTTAAACCTTACAAATGTATTACTTTAACATAATCTGTAAGAAATATGCCTCTTTAAATATGAAGTTGTGAAGTATTCTGAAAAACTTTGAGAACAGACCACAGACCTTAGCACTGTTATTACATACATTGATGCTATATGATTGGTTAAAACGCAAACACATATATACATATATAAACTTGTAGTGTGTGTGTAATAAATATGTTTGTTTGTTTGTTTCTTAGCAAAATCCGTGAACAGTTAGGCATGAAACCACTACCTAGAGATAAGTTCTCTCCATTCACATCCCCAACAGAGGCAAGTGGAAGCCGAAAGAAAAAGGTATTTATTGGAAGAGACACCATAATCACATTAAATATGATCAAAACATTTTGTAACCAATGAGAAACAAATTAGAAGGTACTGATCAATTTTGAATTGATCCAATTGACCACAAAGATGGGAGTAATGCTGGCTACACATCAGAAAGATAATCTTTCTAATCAACAGATAAAGGACCCTTTCAGCAGATATCTGTTAGATGTGCACTCACAAAACATGCCGCAGGCTTGTTTCAGATAGTCTTTTGAAAAGATTGTTAGGAACTCCTAATATTTTTGATTAATGATGTCTGCAGAAAACTGCAGTGTGTACTGTGCACACAATCCTCAGAGCAACGATTCCTGTTGAAAATAAAGTTGAGAGCCATTTGGTAGACGAGTGTGTTTTTGCAGCCTATTACAGCAGCAAAGCATTGTGGTATTGTAAAAACACTGAAAATCTGGACATCGTAAGTAGTGGTCTTTTAGTTGATCGTGTGATCAGCTGGTTGTCTGGAAACTGCACCATCTTGCTGATGTGTACCCAGCTTGATGGTGGGTACACATTAGTAAGATAATCTTTTCAGTCAATAATATAAATGTCTCTTTCAGCAGATATCTGTTCAGTGTGTACTTGCTATGCTGCAAGATCTTCAGAGCAATGATTCCCATCGAACATTAAAGCTGGCCATACACTATAAGATAAATTGTTCCAATGGAAAGATTTTTCAAGAGTGGGTAAAATCATCTTGAATTGCAGGGGAGGTAAAATGAATGTCAGTGTTTGCATGCAGGGAGAATACTTTATTGTTACATTTTGCACACAGATACTGACCAGTGTTACTGTTACACTGTTATTACACTTGTGCTGGAAGCATCATCTCTCAACTCTAATACTCATTGCAATTAATTAAATTTGCCTCCCCTGCAATTCAACATGGGTTTTACCCACTCTTGAAAAATCTTTCCATTGGAACAATTTATCTTATAGTGTATGGCCAGCTTAAGTATAGAGCCACTACCTCTGTAGGGTGGGAATCTGCAATATAATTGCTTTCAATGTGCATTCCGGGCACACTTCATGCTTAATTGAATGTGAGTAGTAAATATATATTAAATGTTAGGAGACCAGGGCCTAAATTTAATAAGCAGGGAGATTGAAAAGTGGGGATGTTGCCCATAGCAACCAATCAGACTCAAGCTCACATTCTCCAGTATGTAAAATGAGCTTGAATCCACTTCTCAATCTCCCTGCTTAGTAAATTTAGGCCCAGAGGTCAAGGCCAAGAGTCATTATTGACTAAATACTTTGTTTCTAAGTGTTGTCCACTAAATTAAATAATAGACTAGCATAACAGAATTGGGGCATGCCAGCATGCGAGAACGTGCAGTTTTGAATAAAAGGGACCTGGCGGCCGCAGTGAGAAACCCTGAATCAGGTCCTTGCACAACCCATGGGCCTAAATTTACTAAGCAGGGAGATTGAAAAGTAGGGATGTTGCCCATAGTAACCAATCAGATTCATGATCTCAGTTTTATTTTACATACTGGAGAATTTGAGCGCGCATCACTTTTCATTCTACTTGCTTAGTAAATTTAGACCCTGGAGTACCGAAGGTTGCAAATGCCTGCTATAGTCTAAATAAAGAATTGTTAAGAAGATATGTGTGTGGGTATATAAATTAATAACTTTTTCATGGTTTAACATGATCTTTTATGTTTCTGTACCTACAGAATAACATCCTTAATGCAATTATGCTGCTGCTGAAAGACCTGGATACAGAGGGTTTGGAAATTGTTCAGAGAACTGCAGAAAACCGCATTCACCAGTTACAAAGAAGAGAGTTCCAGGAAAAGAGATAAATGCTTTCAATAAGCACATGCTCGTATGATTCTTCAGCACTTCAAATGCAATCTAGCCAATTATCAATCCCTGCATAACACTTTATAAATACTTAAGTCAAAGTGAATATTCCTTGCAAAATTAGCTTTGCTAGGCACTTCTTTCACACGACAAAATCAGAGGATAATAATATATATATATATATATATAGAGAGAGAGAGAGAGATAAAGAGCTATAGTCATAGTATTTGCTTAAGAAAATGAAATTATACTTTAGACACGGTTTCTTGTATGAATGTATATTATGTATTTCTGCCTGTTCATAATTGATTCTCTGATGTATAATAGAATTGTTTCCTTTAGTAATAAATTGTATTGTGACATTTAAATACATTAAAATTATGGTTTTTTTTACAATAACAGTAATATAGACTGAATGAGGAACGAAAATTTTATAAAACGCCATCTAAATTTATACATTTAAGTTCTAATTAAAATGTGACAATTTCTAGAAAAGAAATGTTATTTCCATCAGAATAAAAGTTATCTATTACTGGGTACTAAATAAATTTGCATACTTAAGATAAAGTAGGCAGAGGGAAACCATAAGGAAATATTTCATCACCTATTCATGCTGTAACACATAGCAAATTTATTTATTAAGGACTAGGGTTTCATTTCATAACAGTAACTTATACAAAACCATACCAATTACCTTTTATGCCCAACAGTAATCCATAAAGGTATGGAAGTTGGTGGATGTTTTCTACGGATTTTACCCGAACTTGAACGGCGTCGGTAGTGTCACTTCATCTCACACTATGAATATGACACTTATATTGGTTGTTTATGATAATTTTTACATGTTGCCCCTTTCCCAGCCTCACCCCTAGTGGTGTTAAGGGTGTCTTATCCCCACAGTATTCTTGCTTTCTTCCTGTGACTAATCTTGGACTTAAACTGATTTTGTAGTCATTCTAAAAACAGCCATGGCAGACACTTTCAAGACAGCTTTGGCAGATACACTCCTGGAACATCAGGGACTGTCCAGAAAAAGAGCCAGGTCTTAGGACAGCTGCGGCAAACCTGAACCTTGAGTCCTACCAGAACCTATATTGTTGTCAGAGAATTCCAACTTATCTGAAGGAGAGGTTGCAGCAGGTCAAGAAGACTCAAATGAATCAGGACCTAGTCAACAATCTCCTTCAAGCTTCTGTACAAAGCCGTGAACATTGAAGAGTCCCAGGAGTCCCTCAAGCTCCAGGATCTTCTCTTTAAAGAACATAAGAAAAAGTCAAAGGTTTTCCCACTGTCTGACATACTAAAAAACCTAATCGATGAGTAGAAAGTGCCGAAAAGATTTATAGTGGCCCCATCCAGGTTAAATCAGGTTTATACCTACCTGCAGGAGGATTCCAAAAAGTGGGATGAATCCCCCAGAGTTGACGCCACCATTTCTCGTTTGTCTCACAAAACTTTCTACCCCTGGGAGATGCCAATGTTTTCAGAGATCCGATGGAGAAGAAGGTAGTACTTGGTCTTCGGAAACGGCATGTCCGAAGACCATTAGGCTGGCCACAGCCATTGTCACAACTTTGCGGGTGCTTAGAGGATGTTGCCATAACCTTAAATCCAATATTGTGAATGGCATCAGCAGAACCAACCTGGTCAAAGCTGTCCAAGATATGCAAATCGCTGTGGAGTTCATTTGTAACACCTCTCTACATGTCATCAAGTTCGCAACCAGGGCAGCAGGAACCAGTGCAGTAATGAGAAGAGCATTATGGCTAAGACCCTGGGTGTCTGACTCTCAGTCTAAGGCCAGCTGCTGTCCCTTCTCTTCGTAGGCGACTATTTGTTCGGTAAGAAGCTGGATGAGATCATTGAAAAATCCTCGCGAGGAAGATTGGCATGGCTTTGCAGGATAGAAGTAGAACTACTACTACCAGACCATCTAGACCAGTGCATCTGGAATTCAGGGAAGCCAGGAGTTACAGGCCCGGCAGAAACTACAGAAGAGGGTAGTACTCCACATCCAGACAGTACTTCTTCAGACCAGGGTTCCGCCCAGCCTCTGTGACATCAGGCTCAGCACCGAGGGACAGACAGTAGGTGGAGCACTGTCCCTCTTCCACCACACCTGTCCACCACAGACAAGTGGGTACTGGAGGCTATCTCCCACGGCTACAAAATAGAGTTCCTTCGGCCACCAGGAGATGTCTTCGTCAGATCTTCTGTTCCAGACACCAGACCAGACAGATATCGAAAAGCAGGTAATGGCAGCAAGGCTGCAAAACATGTTACAGCAAAATTTGGTCATGCCAGTGCCCACCTCCCAACACCACACAGGGTTCTACTCCCGTTTCTTTATTGTTCGGAAGAAGACCAGCGACTACAGAATTCTAGACTTGAGACACCTGAACAAGATCATACACATCAAACCATTCAAGATGAAGTCACTTGCCTCCATCCTTCCAGATATATACAGAGGGGCTTTTCTTACCTCTGTCGATTTCAAGGACGACTACCTGCATGTCCCAATCTGCACCTCTCATCTAAGGTTCTGCATTCAAGATCAGCATTTCCAATTCACTGCACTCCCGTTCTGACTGGCCATGTCCCCACAAACGTTTACCAAGATTATGGTAGTGGTCATTGCCAGACTGAGGACAGAGGGCATCACCATCTGGCCCTATCTGGACGACCTTCTCATCGCCGCTCGAACGAACGAAGGAGTTAGCAAATCAACACACGTTCAGGGTCATCGCTCTGTTACAACAGCACGGATGGCTCATCAACCCTTCCAAATGTCAGTTACTAACGACCACAAGGATAAAATACTTAGGAGTCTGCATAGAAGACGGTTACTCTAACATCCCAGATGATCCAGAAGATAAGGTCCACTTTCGCTCAGGCGAGAACAATAATCCGGATCTTGGCAGTGGACTTCCTAAAGATACAAGGACTTATTTCATCGGCCATAGGGTCAGTCTCGTGGGCTAGGTTACACATGCGGCAAATGCAAACATGCTTCCTATGGCAATGAGACAGAGATCCCCGGAACAGACAACAGACCATCCTCTTGTCAGCTGTGGCCAGAAGGGACTTGCATTGGTGGCTCCAGGAAGGCAGGCTAGAACAAGGCAGGTCTTTTCAAATACAAGACCCTATCGCCATTACAACGGATGCAAGCTCATCGGGATGGGGTGCTGCCTGCTGTTTGTACTGGGCTCAAAGCCACTGGCAAGAACAAGAGGGAGGAAGTCACTCCAATCTTCACGAGATCATGGCAGTCCGCCAAGTGTGTACAGCCTTCAGCGGACACATCAGGTCCAAAGCGGTCAGGATTCAGTCAGACAACAGGGCCGTTGTAGCGTATATAAACAGACAAGGTGGCACAAAAAGCTTGTCACTTCTCAAGGAGGCCAGGTCTCTCCTATTATGGGCCGAGGCCCAAAACATCTCCATCTCAGTAGCATACATTGCCGGAGCCGACAATCAGCAGACACACTAAGCAGGCATCAACTGTGCCCGAACGAATGAGAACTGAACGACGAAGTCTTCCTGATCATCAGAAAATGGGGCATTCCACAGGTAGACCTCATGGCCACCTTCGGCATCAGAAAACTGCCAGTGTTTGATCTCCAGGCATCGCCATCCACGAGCACTAGCGACAGATGCCTGAACAGCTTGATGGGACTTCTCCCTAGCGTATGATCTCCTCCAATCCCACTGATACCGAGACCTAAGGAAAATAGAGATGGAAAACTCCACAACATAGCCATCCTTCATTACAACGAAGACCTTGGTTTTCGAAAGCCCTGCAACTCTCTCTAGTAGAGAGTAAAGCCTGGCAAGCCAAGGCATCTCAGCCAAGGTCATCGCTACACTCCTAAAATCTAGAAAATTGACTACCAACAGGACATACAGGCGCATCTGGAGGACCTATGCAGGTTGGCGCAACAGGAATCAGAGGATGCCATCCGACATTCTATCAGTCCTTGACTTTCTTCAAGCTGGACTGGATTAAAGGCTAGCCCCAGCATCCTTGAAAGTACACATTTCAGCGCTTAGAGCAGTGCTCGATGTCAACTTGACAGAGAACAAATACATATATCCAGGTTCATTCAAGCAGCCATGAAGATCAAGCCAGTGTTCCTCAAACCCTTCCGGCCTGGGATCTCAATCTAGTACTGGACGCACTCACAGTACCTCCTTTCGAGCCACTTCAGAAAACTTCCCTTCCATTACTCACATGGAAAGTTATATTTCTAGTGGCAATCACTTCAACCAGAAAAATCTTGGAGCTGCAGGCTTTGTGGTCGGAACAGCCATACCTCCAATTCTTCCAAGACAAGGCTGTCCTTACGGACCAACCCATCTCTCTTACCTAAGGTGGTTTCCACCTTCCATATAAATCAAGAAATTGTGCTGCCTTCCTTTTGCCCTAATCCGAAGAATGATAAGGAGAGAAAATTTCACTCACTGGACCTCATAAGGGCATTAATTTATATAGAAAGAACAGCTCTTGTTAGAAAATCTAAACAACTCTTCATTCTTATACAATGCAAAAACAAAGGGGCAGCAGCCTCCAAATCAACCATTGTGAGATGGATCCATTCATGTATATTGCATTGCTACGCCCAAAATAAGGTGCCTCCGCTGGAACAGCTAAAGGCCCACTCAACACGATCCATCTCTACATCCATCCAGGCTCTGTAAGGCTGCCAGCTGGACTTCAACACATACCTTCGCCAATCATTACAGAATTGATGTATTAGCTTCGGCTGATGCAATATTCGGCAGACTTGTCCTGAGTGCTGCCATCTGATGTTTCTTCTGTAAATACTTTATTTTCCTACCAGTGAGTAACTGCTTGGGCACATCCCATTGGTAATGCTGCCATGTGAGGACGGGAAACAGATTATTAGTCTGTCATTTGATTTGGTTTTTTGGAAGGTTCTAATATTTCTGAACAATTTGTCATTCTATAGAAAAACGTCAGTGTGTATTGATGTACAATGTTTAGGGCAACAATTCCCATTCATAATTCTGCAAATGTTTGTAAATAACACAAAGGGATATCGTACATCTTGAAATCAATAGCAGAGATATTATAAATCTGCTCATCATTATAAAAATGAGAGCAGAAACCAGCCCTCACTGTACTGTTTGAATACATCTGCCCCTAGATCGCACATTTGTCTAATTACTTATTTGTTTTAGAAAGTGAGGAAAAACAAGAGCAAATGTGGAAATGTGCACCTTAGAAGATGGCAGCATCAACTCTGCAGCTTACTCTGGCAATCCTCTTGTCCTCTTGTCCTTCTCCTTTGACTCATTGCTGATTATGAATGCAAAGAAAGCAGAGTGAAGGCTGGAAGGTAAAGAAGTTTCATTCCCCTGGTACAGAGGCGATGATATTCTGGACAGTACGTAATTTCTGGAGGAAATGTTCTAGCTAAACTACATGACATAATGAGGGTACTTGATAAAAAAACTTGCCCCTGCTAACAGGGGCCAGTATTTTAAGTAAGGGTGTCTCAACCAGAGTCATCAGATATCGGTAATAGTGCATGTTTTCCAGGTTTCCTTGCTGAAGATGTGGTATAATGTTATCACTATATTACTTTGAGGAGACCTGGGAGCTGATCCAGAGCTTTGCATCCACCTGGAAAACAGTTATCACTGTGCATATGCAGATCACAAGGTGCCCATCCATCTGCCTGCACATCTCTCTTTTAAGCGATATGACCCTATGTACGCAAAACTTGGTCCAGTCTAGGGTTACCATCTTAACACACATACCTACAGACTCTGGACACTGTTCTAAATAACTGGATTGTCCGTAGTAATCCTGGATAGATGGTAACCCTAGGTCCTCAGAAAGCATGCACTATTACTGGAACATGTTCTAGGTTGACAATTCCTTCTGTTAATATGCTAAAACAACAGTCCTATCTCAGGGTTTTATGCCATTAATAATGATAAAAGACGTGAAAAAGGATTAAAGACGCGAGTATTCAGTCCCGTAATAGACGCACTTCGCGTTATTTTCCCATGTTCGCGCGGGATGGAATCGGCCCCTATGTGCATAAACCGGGGTTTTTTTTGTCAGTGGAAAAGGGGTATTATAGTTGCATCACCAAGCCTCACTCCCTATTCCTCATTTCCCTTTCAGTAGCAACTGCTGAGAAGATGCAGTAAAGCACATATGTTTTTATGCAGCTAGTGATGTCTTCTATGATTAAATATGTTTTGTGCCTTCCTATCCCCTCACATATGTTCTTATTCCCATTACCTCTATGGTTTGGTTGTTTATTGTCAATGCTAATTTTCCTCCAACCTATTTTGCTACACTCCCTTTTTCTTGAGCATTTCAATATTGTATAATAATACACACCTGAGCTAGACCTGTATAACAAAAAGATAAGGGATTCAGCACCATCTAGTGGTAGTTTAACAAGCTTACACATGTACTAACAGTATGTCACTTCTATTACCCTGAACTCAAATACTCAGAAACAGATGCTTGCGTCACTGGATAAATATACCATATAGTAAAGTAAAAAGTGTTATACAGTTTGTTGATGGATGTTTTGAGATAATATATAACATTCCCAGATGGAGAAAAACAAATATTTTCTCTCCAAGGTCGTCTCCTCCTTAACTATCTTGTGACTGATCCACATATGTGGTATAGAATTAGGTGGCGCTGCTCTGATCACTAACATCTTTGTGTTTACCTAAAATCAGGTTTTTCACTTTTGGTAGGATTCAGAGGATTGCCCAATTAGAGCCATTTGGGACATAACTTAAGCTGGGCATACACTATAAGATAAATTGTTCCAATCGAAAGATTTTTCAAGAGTGGGTAAAACCATGATGAATTTCAGGGGGGGAGGTAAAATTAATGCCAGTGTTTGCTTGCAGGGAGAATACTTTATTTTTGCATTTTGCAGACATACTGACCAGCGTTACTGTTACACTGTTATAAGACTTGTGCTGGAAACATCATCTCTCAACAATATTGTTTGTAACTAAAGAAATTTATCTCCCCTGCAATTCAACATGGTTTTGTCCACTCTTTAAAAATCTTTCTATGGAAACAATTTATCTTATAGTGTATGCCCAGCTTTAATGTTCCATTGCATATATGCAGATTACAAACCAGAACCGTTCTAAGCCTAAAATCAGAACAATTAGTTTACTGCAATCATCTGGATTTGAAAGATTTCAGTAACTCCACCTTGTTGATCGTCTACAAGCTTCCCGAAAACCTTTGCTTAATTAATATGCTACAATTACATACTCATCCACAAGGTGACTCTATACTGAATTATGAATGGGAAAAGTTGATCTGAAGATCGTTTCAGTACACACTGAAGTATGTCTGCAGACATCAGGGGGGTAATTTAATAAACACAGAGATGGCCATCTTGCCGAAGCGACTCAAGTTTCATGGAGAGATGGCCAATAAGAGGCAAGAAGGTGTAAATACGCTAAATATGTTACTGCCGCAATCTCACTGTATCAAACTTGCAGTGTCGATCTTGAACATGACCGACATAGGCGTATCTTGTTGATTTATTTATTATGGAATCGTTGAGTTTTAAACTGGCTTCAAACTCAACAATGAGATAAGCTGAACTGCCACTTCAAATAGAGGTGCCTTTCCCATAATGTGAATTGACCCATCTCACTGGCCATCTATCAACTCCTAATGGACTGGCCCATATAAAGGAGCCTGTTTGAGCTGCAAGCATATGTATAATTCCAATATGGAAAGCCTACTTGGAGAAAGTGGTGTGACTCTGAACACAGGTTCTGCACACAGGTCACGTGTATGAGAGGAGGATTCTGACCATCACCAGGTCCAGTCTTGGCAGCGAATACCCCAACTTGTAAGATCTGTTTTATTGCGCTTGGACATGGCCTCACTGTCTCATCAGGAGATTAAGGAGGAATACTTGAACAACCACACAAACCTCTTGAGTCTTGAGCAGGCGAGAGGGTATTTGGAATAAACAGTAAACATTTACAAATTAACAAAAAGAGCATTGTGGTTATTTATTATAATTTAAATATATAAAAAACAAGTAGCACTTAAAATACACATTTTAATCATGGGGCCCCCATACCCACAAGAAGATTCCTGAGTTGATCCTCATACTGGGTGTAGGCCATGGTGGTCGGAGGCCCACCCCCAATCCGACATGAGCCCCTCCACAATCTTTTCCTTAAGTCTTTGATGTCGGAGAACCACTTCCTGTAATTCACCCACAAACGCCTGTATGGATAGAGGACCTGTTGCTGTAGAAGATACTTGATCCACATTTCACAAACTCACTATTATGTAACCAGCAATCATCATCAATGGCAGGAGTCAGTGCTTATATATGAACAGCACTCATCATGTGGAGGATTCAGTATTTCCATGTGATAAGCACTCATCATGGAGAGATGTCAGTGCTCCCTCATGAGTCAGATATTTAGGCACTAATGACTTATTCAAGAGTGGTTAAATCTATGTTGAATTGCAGGGAAGATACTGACCAGTGTTACTGTAACACTGTTGTTAGACATGAGCTCTCAACTCTAAAACTGTTTGCAACTAATGAAATTTTACTCCCCTGCAATTCAACATGGATTTGCCTACTCTTGAGTAAGTCATTAGTGCCTAAAGATCTGAATCTGGCTCATCATGAGCGGGAATATTCAATGTTTCCACATGATCAACACTCATATCAGGGGGAGAAGTCAGCTTTTATATGTGACCAGCTCTTATAATCAGGTGAAAGAGTCCATGTTTCCATATGACTAGCACTCCTCAGTGTTTCCATGCGAGTTGCAGACATAATTAGGTCAATTGACTGAAAAAATATTTTAAGTACCAAGAAAAAGAATAACTTTCTGGGAAAAGAAAAACCAGAATATGTTATATTATAATTTTAGAGTTATTTTTAAAAGGACTTTTAAGTGGCGATATTTGAAGGTAGCCATGGATTTATTTATGAATTAAATACACAACTGGTTCAGCCATGTGGTTCAGTCACTTTCTATATTTCTATGCTTTTAAGAATACAGTATATTAGAATGATGGTATAAGAAGTAATTATATTTATATGCACCGAATAAGGACGTTAGGGGAGTGATATAAGGAATATATGACAAGCACACTTACCTTGAAAAAATCTCATGTCAAAACACGTGGGTTAGTGTGCTCCAGGTAACAGCTTCCTACAACCTCTCTTAGCAGCAGAGAAGTTACAGGCCCGGTTTCCATGCAATTAAGATCCAAGACAAGATATAAGAATAGGTGGGCTACACCATTGAAACACACAAGAAGATTCTTTTAAAGTTTTATTTGTAATTGAAAGTATAAAGAAAAAAGAAAATTGAGATTTTGTATGGTGGTGGTGATTATACCCTGGTGTAGAACAACTGTACTGGCTGCCGAAAGGGAAATTATATATATATATATATTTCCCCTGTCCTTCCATGGCAGCAATACACATGGGAGGACTTCCCCTGGTATACCTCAGCCGGAAAAGAAAAAAGACACTGCGGTATATAAGCCCTCCTCTTCCGCGTTCCTGTGTCTTTTTTCTTTTCCTACTTACCTCAGCGTGGGTCACATCGGGTCTTCTGGTGCCGCAGCTCCCC
>JABWIB010000633.1:109116-119438 GCA_016617825.1 Platyplectrum ornatum | reverse complement strand
TTCACAATGAGCACTATATATATATATATATATATATATATATATATATATATATATACATTTTCTAGCCCTGGGTACTCACAGTATTATACTGTGACGCATAATACAGTGAAATTATTCATTACTGTCATTTGTTTGCTCGCTAATTGATTTTTTTATGGATTTTTCAAAAAATAATTTTTTAATGCATATTATTAAATGTATGTTTTATATACTCTTTCAAGAAGGTGTGNGCTTTAGATGGTCTTCAAAAAAGGTGTATATTCTTGGCATCTTTTTTTCTGTGTTTATTGGTTATATAATACCATGTGCTGCACCCATATACACATGACTCTTACTAGATAGTTGGTGCGTGATATCTTGATAGTTGTTCGAGTTCTGAGCACTGTTTTCAAATACACTGACAGCAGCTTTTGATTTTTAATAATCTTATAGATTTTTTCTTACCTTAGATTTTCTGCACATCTCCGCCTTTACTGTTGCGCATGACGTTGACATGACCTAAATTTGCACCAGTGTTATGCTGGAAAAATCTGACAGGGGCATCCTTATTGGCTTNTAGGTTGCAGTAGAGCCAAAAGGTCAACCTCTGTGTAAAGAAAAAAAAAATGTCAAAGTAAAAATAAATAAAGAATAGATTGGGCCTGAGCTCCAACCCCTCCCTCTCCTAGGACTGCTGAGACATATCTAGGGGAGAATTGGGGGAGATCGCCTGAAAGCATACCCTTCCCCTCTAAATCCGCCACTGCTAGACTAGTGCTCAATAATAAATATTATTATACTATGTTAATGAGTAATTATTTATTTCAGCTACAATTGTTTAACATTATTTGGGTGTTGTTTGTACTACTATGTACAGTTGTGAATATATATATATTCTCAACAAACCACTTAAATGCATAGCATTTCTAACCAGTAAACAACTTGCTCAGACTTGTCAATCCAAAATAGGATTTAGCCGGTTGTTCNAATGAAACTACAATCTGCCATCCACTCAAGGGAGAAATACTTTTTAGAAGCTGTCATTTTTGTATGGTGATCACATTGCTTATGTCGTTCTGATTTAGTGGTAACCATGCTCCTAGTATGAAAAGAACAAAGCTGTGTGCCCATGTGCACAACTGATTGTAAGGATTTTGAGAAGAGCAAGTAGAAGCTTGTGTGCTTCTATGAGTGTATTAATACATGAATATTTTGGCCGGTCATTCACATGGGTCTTTGTTTGAAAAACTGCAGGAAAAAGCAACAGACATACGGCAAAACTAAAGACAAGTATAAAAGCCCATTGGTATGCAAGGCAAATAGCATTGTAACTTTAGACATGAGTGGGTATAAAATCTAAAATAGATGTGTATAATAAGACCTGATTAAACATAATAAAAAACAAACATGATTTTGAATACTAGAGCCCCCTTTGCTCTTTTTACTTTATACACATTTACATTTATATTCTAGGGGCAACTAATCTAGGTTTTGTGTGGCCCAGGTAAAAAATTGTAAGGTGATCTATCAAACAATGTAACATAAAAATAAAATGATATACATGTGATTCACATGACATATAGCTCCCTACCCCTGACAACAGTCAGCTGCTAAAGCTCCTAAGCCATCACTTAGGGGCAGGGGCTTCAGAACACTTTTAGCTCAAATTGGGAGTGCGGCCTCCTGGGTGTTGACATTTGTGTTCCCAAGATAAAAATCTCATTACATAAACTACTAATCTTATAATGACATAAACATAATTAAATATTGAATGTCTCATCTAAATATGCCTCATCTAAATATAAATAGTACTTTCACCAAGTAACCCATTGCTTTTTGTCTTGCGTTATGTCACAGTTCACACCATGGTATTAGATAAAAAGCACAGCATGTGGTGTACAAATGTCTTTACGGGTTTATATCTTCTAGGAGTTTTCACAGGATTGTTGATGGAATCGTAACATCATAACATCATAAGACAGTCATTATATTAAGCTAAAACACATTTGGTGTGATGGGCATACATAATAATAACAATTGCAAAACATGTTTTAGACTGCTTAGTTTGATATATCGTGAAAGCTTTCTAATAATACGTTTTGCTCTACATTTTTTCCACTTGAGTAAAGCACATTATGACAATCACTTTTTTATATTTCTACAGGACCACTTCCTAATACACAATTTGGGTTGCAACAATGATCAATTTCAGACGTGAAGTGTAGGAACTGATTAAGATGAAATATAAATAATTAAGAGTTTTTTCTAGTTACAATAAACAGATTTATCTACGCAGTTTAAGAAGCCATTCTGCATGGTGAACAGAAATGAATTCATTGGGGGCCAGTTAAATTAAAGACTGATCCTATGACACCACATCAATGAACCATAAATCCTTGAGTAGAAAGAAAACGAAGAGTCTGGTAACTCTGTATACACATGGGAATGTGAAATTCATTTATGCTAGGCCTGTGCTAGAATAAGAAGAATGAAATAGCGTATTGAGGGTTTTCATGAGTGAGAAAAATGAGGCAAAAGCTTTTGTCAGGTTACCATGGCTGACCATGCCATGCAGACTTTATATTTTGAAAACATGGTTTAGTTGTAATAATGCATGTAGTCTTCCCTCCACAAAGTATGAGAAAGGAATTAAAATAAAAATCACTTTTGTTAGTTTTGGGACTGGAGAAAGTACCCCATGGTCTATTTCTCCGTACTCACCCAATGGAGTGGTGTACCATGTTCAGGCTCAGAATGATGAACACAGAGCTACCAATCTGCCTCTTTTCGCTTCTGCATGTTGCACATTCAATTCAAACCAGGGCTTGAAGTGGGAGTGTATACGGGGGTATACCATACCAGCATTTCTCTCAACGTTTCAACTACAAATCTCCATTGACATTTGTTATATTCATTGTTTTCATACCGCCACTTCTAAATGTCCATACCAACACATCTAAATTTCCACTTCGACCACTGATTCAAACATTATTATAAGTGGGCACAAAATTTGTTAGGGCTTTAGTTTAGTATATAAAAACAATAAAAAGTACATTAAACCTACCATGGCAGAATATGCACACCCCCTTTTATTCACATGTAATAAGCCTGAGACGACACTGACATATAAAATGAAACAAGAATTTGGGTTAATTGAGTATTAAGGATAGGATAGAAACAGATCTTTGAGCAAAATTAGTTAAGTTAGTGTTAAAGCAACATGTCAAGTGAGGTAAGATTATTTTGCACTTTTTAAAATAAAAGTATGTAAAATAATGTCAAGTATGCAGGTTATATTTTCTGTTTGTTGGAAGCTGGGGCTGTTAAGCCAGTCTTGGAATGAGCCCTGGGTGCCATAAAGGGTGTGGGATTACACTAACATTTGCCATTAACGTAGGGTGGTGTATGCAGCATGAATGGTTATGTTTATCTGAAGCAGGAACAGCAATATTACTAAATATGGGACTAAATTTACTAAACTGCAGGATTGGAAAAGTGGGAATGTTGCCCATAGCAACCAATCAGATTCAAGCTGTCAATTTCATTTTACATACTGGAGAATATTAGTTTGAAATCTGATTGGTTACTGTTGACAACATCTTCACTTTTATAATCCTACAGAGAGAGAGAGAGAGAGAGAAAGAGAGAGAGACCTCCATGCCTGTAGCGGGTGACTTCCCTACAGTGTTATAGGAACAGTGGCAATAAGTCACCTTATTTTTACATACATCATCAAACCCAACAACTAGGCTTGTATTGTACACTAGCCAAGAATGAATCTTATGTATATGCAATAAATTTTAAATGTCCAAGATTTACCAGAACTGCTTATACATTATGGGGCCGATTCAATCCCGTGCGAAGACGGGAAAAAGCGCGAAGTGCGCTTTTTCCCGTCTATTACGGGACTGAAAACTCGCGTTCTTTTGTACGCACCTCTATGAGGTGCGAACGAAAAAACGCGAGATTTTCTGCCTTACGCAAACAGCNTAAGGCAGAAATCTCCGCGCGAAGGGGGATTGAATCGGCCCCAAAGTTACAAACATTTCTTTCATTCTCTGTCTTTCATCATGATCTCGTATTTTATTATATTTTTATGTAAGCTAAATTTAAACAACCATTTTAGTTATACAACAAAGCTTTTAACAACACAAATTCAATCCTATTAAATGTTGCGTAACTTTTAATAAACTTTGCACTTTTTGTACAGCTGGTTTATCAGGTGAGACAGGTGACTGTTGCCATCGTGTAAGTACTTTACCTAAAATAAAAGAGCACACCTTAGTATTATCCAACCTAGTTCCTTTCTTAAACAAGTTCTTTCTTGAATGTTTCATAACAAATATTGAAATGCGTGTTATATAACTGGTTAATAACTGTGACGCAATTCTTAGGTCAATTAATACAGTAGTTAAAAAGGTGGGTATTTTTGCTCAGCATAAATCCTGATTGTCACATTGTAAAGGATTGTCATTAGGTCTCACTTCAGAAACACATGTTATTTGACCCATTATAATGGTTCTCACAAACATATGTAACTAATGTCTCTGCATTTTGTATTACAGATAGAAACAGAGAGGCACGTTAGTTACTGGTTGATAGTAGTTTGCTGGGGTATTTGTGACCCTTTTTATACCACTTTATATACCACTTTATACTTTGAGTTAGTGGCTTAATATAAACCGAACCGTTTTCATTGTTCAAGCCACCCATTAATGAAGATATCAAAACATAGAGTGAAACTAAATCAACAATAAAACTATTAGGGGGGAATTTACTAAAGGTCGAATTGGGCTGGAACTTGTATTCGTTTCAAATCCTTGGGATTTTAAATCGCCTGGCCTTGGGAATTTGTTTATTCACTATTGGTCGATTTTGAGTTTCATTTTCAAATCACAGTTGATTCCTGGGCCTAAATTTACTAAGCACAGAGATTTTAGGGAGATTGCAAAAGTAGGGATGTTGCCCATAGCAACCAATCAGATCCAATCTCTCTATTTAATTTTACATACTGTAGAATGTGAACTCAAAACAGTGAGTCCCCACTTTTCCATGCAGTTTCCCTGGTTAGTAAATTTGGGCCTGGCATCCCATTTAAATCTGCTTAAGATGATCATGTAGCCCATTTGTAGCCCCTTTGTCGTGACAGCATTGACCTCCAATTATCTTCCTCTCTGCAATATGAAGCCACTGCCCGTACCAAAAGTAGGACAAGACAATTTATGTGCAATTCATTAGTGACTTCATGCTTAATAAGATTTCCAAGACGAAATCCCATTCTTATCTATGAATTACTTCTTAGTCGTTAATGTTTATAAGGAACTTGCTTATAATAAATATAATGGATAAATTCAACGCAAAATACAATAAATACAATAGCACAAGTTGGATCAAATTTATAAGGCCAGTTTTACTAAATTGCAGAAATTGAATTAGCCAATCAGTTTCTTGCTGTAACATACATACTAGAGAATGACGTGGGTTTGCTAAAGTCGACACTTGCACCTGTTTTGCCCTTATTTTTACATTTTGGACCAGCCCTGTTGTGTCTTTTTAACCAAACCATAACATTTTCTGACATGTGAAACCATCCCTCTTCATTAATAGTGCTTCTGACCATCCCCCTAGTCTCATTACAAAATGTCCTGAATGGGAATATATATTAAATTTAGAGAGAAAAGTCATTAGTATGAATCCCAATGATGAACATATCATAAGAAAATGCATAGGTGGACTGAAAAGTATCCATCAGTAATGCTATCCATATGGTAGTAATTACACAATGTTATCACACTGGCAAACTATGCAAAGTAAGCCATACAAACGTTGACAGCATCTCAAAGAAATNAATTTAGAAAATTAAATAGCTTACAGATGTAATAGTGAATTTATTTGGTTGTGATTAAGAATCTGATGTGTATCATCTATTCTGCAGTACCTGATGTCCTATAAATGAATTTCTTCATACAGGGCTACATTTTTATTTTTTGCTGCATTATATATTTATTTNATTTTTTTTTTATTTTAGAGATTTTGTAAAATTTGACCATTTACTTTTCCATTGTTAGTGCCAGGTTTGATATATAACCCGTGCCTGATTAAGGGCCTCAGTCTCCCTAGGCTAAAACATTTATGGAACTCCCCCTATAGCCACCTTTCCCCCACACGTGCGCCATCGCAGCCGCTGCCGCCACCCCAAGTATTATTAAAAAAGTAGGAGGAGCTTGCTTTTTATTATTTACTGTTTTAAAAGCCGTATACAAAATAGTTGTGTGAATTAAGTCAAGCATGCTAAAAAAAAACCCCAGTGCTTCAATTGTATATCTGCTCTAAAATCTAACTAATTACTGAGATTAAATTATAAAACAAAATGATCAGAGAATTATTTTCTTTTGCTGTGCAAGTGTTGACTATTTTACTACAATACTCTTAAGGTGGCCATCCATGGACCAATTTTTAGCCAAAACCCACGATCTTTACCTTTTTATTTATGAAAAAAAAAGACGGCAATAAAACATTAAAAAAAAACCAACGGTGCCCGGCTCCTTTTTCCGATGCTCTGGCGCCTGCAGAAGACACCTGGAACATAAGTATATTTTTATTTCATTTATTTCTTTTTTTACAGGCATTTCTATTTTTCAATAGACACCATGAAAATAATATCTCGTTCTTGTGGATAGCCAGCTTAAGTAGTATATATATAGTATTTGATTAAATAAGTGCCTGAAGGTGCCTAAAGTATATGCACCAACACACATTTGTTGCGAATAACAGCAGTCCATGATATGAATAGAAAGTTAATAACATTTTTACTTGTTTAAAAATCTAAATACATAACTTCTGACTGGTCGGCTTGTTGGGAAGTATAGTTTTAGTTTCAGAAATTATATACATTTATTGCTAGATGATAATAAATATCACATAGATAGATGACTAGAACTCTCAAATTTATTATTGATATAGCTATAAAAGAAAGGGATATATGGGTATAAAGGCTTAAGCAACGTTATTGTTACTCACAAGCAGGTGTGGATGATGTTCCCATCTTTGTTAAGAGTTCATGATTCTGTAACAGATGAACTTCTGCCATGCACAGTGAGAGTTCAGTGCCTGTACTGATAGAACTGATATCTCCCGATGTCATGCTGAGTATAAACAGTGTAGTGTTAAATACAAAACAAATTATGAAGTTCATTGTACAAAATGTTCCAGAAAAACTTTCTAAGCCAGTAATTAGTGATTGCTAGGGTGCTTATAAACCTAATTTACTGTTAATATTGCTAATGGCTGTTTTTTATTGTTGTTTTTTGTGAGACCCTTAACAGGACCAGAAATTTACAGAATTTAGGCAGTACAGACTGGACATATGATAAGATTAACCATCTTAATGTGTACTCGTTAATATGGCAGAAAGCATATTACCTAAAAGGAGGAGGACTTCCTATCCTGCACAAGGTCTCCCCATCGACACTATTGCTGTATATAGAGGAAAATTGAAAGATCTATTTATACTGCCAATTAGCACTTGCCTATTACTGACAGACACACGGAATTGAATTGAAGAAGACAACATCCCCCAGAAGTAGGGGTCGGTGAGGTATTGCCCAGATTGGGTGAGCTGCCGGTGGTTAGACTGCTACTGACCTTTTGGTCATGGGATAGATTATTTATGGACTGAAGTATTTAGGGTGTCATTGTCATTACCTATACAAAAATTAGCCTTTGGGGTATATTTACTAAGCGGTGAAATTGCAGGGAGATTGAAAAGTATGGATGTTGCCAATAGCAACCAATCAGATTTGAGTTCACATTCTCAAGTGTGTAAAATTAAACTGAGAGCTTGAATCTGATCGGTTGCTGTGGGAAACTTCCCCACTTTCCAATCTCCCTGCAATCTCACCACTTAGTAAATATACCCCTTTTACTGGATTTGGAATGTTCATGTGCTACAGTCTTGTCCTGTTAGTATTCTTGTAGCTTAATAGGAGTTTTCATATGTGTATTATAATGTGTACTCCAAATATAAACTGATATTCTGAAATTCTGAGGAAGACAAAAAAAGGTGCAAGTGTAGACATGTTACATGTTGCAGTTTTTTGAATGTAGGGAAAATACTTAGATTTTTTAACTAGAACTCCCAGATTGTATAACTTTATGTTAAATCTTGAGTAAATTGTGAGTAAGTCAACAGTGAATAAATCTGGTCCTATGTGGGCAGGTAACTTGTATTTAGTAAATGTTAGCTATTGACTTTTAATCAGTGTTCTGGACCAGTGTTCTGTTTACTACAACTAATACCATAGTATATTTGTCAGATAAGTGTGATTGCAATAAATAAAACAATACCATGTGTGCCACAAATCTCTGTACAATTTTAACAAACTGGTAGCACTCACAGACTTTGAAGTAGGCCATCCAAGCAGCTGACATAGCAGCTATCTTCAGGGTGCTTCATTCTTAATCATAAACTATACCATGATATTTAATATAAGAAATATATATGCACTTTAAAAAAAAATAAAATGTAATGTTTAAATGTGATCATAAAATTACAAAAACATGTATTTTCTTTAAATGAATATATGACAAAGTTTATGACTATACTTATTATATACTACAGTTTCCTTAAACTTTAAATTACAAAAACATACATTTCCTTAACTCTGTCTTTTTTTTNAAAAAAAGGCAACACTGTTTTCAGCTTAATAGCCTGAAGAAGCTCTGGGGTTTTACAGTATGTTATATTTATAGCACACATATTGGAAAACTTTCAGTTGGAAAGCACTTAAACTGGCTCTAAATAAAATGTAATTTTATAGAGCAAATTAATTTATTTAATTTTAAACATTTTAGATCAACAGAGCTTATGTGGATACGGCTGGCCTACTTCTGATGTTCATGAATAGCTTTTACGGTATTCTCTCCATAGCTGCATTGCAATAAATGTGTCAAATCACTTCATGGGAGGCCACGTTTCATGAGAACTCAAATAAAACGTTCACGCTGTTAGGACAAGTCTTTAACAATTGCCATGTAAAATTGCTGTAACCTGAAGAACTGCTCTCTCTCTTGCAATTCCCACAATGTGGGGAGGCTGCACTGAAAATGTGTTGGTGGCACGCACAGTGGTTCCTACTGTAAGGAAACAGTGATCGCTATCATTCGGCATCCTTGTACTATGTCTGCGCCCACAAGCTAAAAATCATGTTTTCTCATACTGTACTTCAGTGGTTTGTTATAATTAATGCATTTTTCTTTCCTGTTTAAGAGCAAAAACAATAAAGCAGGGATAATGTTCAATGTCATTTGTGCAGATCGGCATGTATATATGTGTCCCATAGTCCTGAGCGCAAAACATGGCTGGTCTACGTGCCATACACTGACATGCAATGCAACCTCTTGATACCAGTGTTTGTATAGTATATAGCGTATATGTACAATGCAGGCAAGTTATGTGCAGTTATGTGGCCATTAACATTGAAGAAGTGCAGGGTATTGCATTATAATCGAGACTGTATATTGAGGTTCTGATAAATCCTTCTGTCAGAATGGGATTGTAAGAAAATACTACAAAATAATATATTTAATTTTTCAAAAATATTTCGTTTTCATATTGTACAGTATGTAGAAATAAATCATTATGTATATGCACAATACTTCAGTAGTGATTGTTATATCCTGACACGGGGTGCACAATAGGTTGCAGCAAGTCACTCCCTGACTGTACATTGATTATATCCATCCACAGCGTCTCTACCACAACACTTCCAAATGTTCTTCCTTTTATGAGCATGTGCAGTAGAAAACCACACAGCTGGTGTAAGCTCACCTCTGGTCAGCCCTACTGTATAGTATACTGTATAGTATACTGTATACTGTAGCCCTACTGTAAGTATATAACATTATGCGTTGCCTGAGGTAACAAACAGTGTTGGTTTTACTTAAAATTAAATAAACAGTGTAATACCCCAGCGCCGTTGTACCAATAATAACATTCACATATAAGAAGAATATTTGTCCCGATATGTGTAAGTTAAATAGTCTCTCAATTCAACAATGGGAGGAAAGTCTCTATTTCCCGTGCTGTATTTCCCTGTGGTCCTTTTCTCCTCCTTTCAACCGATTTCTCAAAGAAAAAGAAACTCACAATGGTGACGTATTGTTAGAATAATACTTTTTTCGGTCCTTAACTGGACCTACTCACATTCATCTCCATTCAATTTCAGCATATCAATTTCTCNAAGATGTCTTGCAGGAGATCAGAGTCCCGGCGTCCTCTCCACGTGCACTCAGGTTTCTAGCGCCTTCCCGGGAACCGTTCTACCGTCGCTTAGTGATGA